>JAWPHD010005159.1:0-169530 GCA_037043455.1 Cyrtodaria siliqua
AAAGATACTTTTTTTATGTTGCAATTAATATCGTTACAGTGTTTATGTTGCAAGATCATGGTGCAGTGTTTTTATGTGCAAGATCATGTTGCTTTCTCTGAATTATATATTTCAGTTGATGTCTTCATCTGGATCTACGTACCTAGTCCAACAATTACTGGCGTGGCATGGACATTACGTGCACTATATATACTTGCTTGACTTTTGGACTATAACAAGTTGATGTGTTAAATGTTGTAGTGTTTTAATTATCGGCGGTCAGCGAAGGGTGTGAAAGGAAGGACATATACTACGTTTCAGTTAACTTTATTCAGCTCCTATATACCCAGAGACTTGAATTGTAATCTAAACATAAATTATATACAAATTTGCTGTCCGTACGAATTGCTAAAAAAACATTTTTAAATTGATTGAATTCGGTGCACTTGTAATTATGCTTGAATATCAACCGTGCTTTCAACACTTGCTTAAATGCTTATCAGAAAAGTTGCTTTCATAATGAAGCATTTAATTTGGTGCACATTGATATTTTATGTCCTTAATATTGTAATATTCAATTTCTTTATTGCTTTATGCTTTTCTGCTGTAAGGGCTTGCATAATGGTCTTTTGTGCTTACCGGCAGCAATTGTTAAACATAATATATGTTATGGATATCTCCCATCTCAGTGTACATATTTTCTAATTTAACATAATATATGTTATGGGTATCCCCACTCGAGTGTCATATTTGCATATGTAAACAATTATTATATGTTATGGGTATCTCCCGTCTCGAGTTGTGCAGTATTTGCATATGTAACAATATTATAATGTAATGGGTGAGGGTCTCCCGTCTCGAATGTTGCATATTTGCATATGTACCAATTAATACATGTAATGGGTATCACCCGTCTCGAATGTGCAATATTTGCATATGTTAACAGTAATATATGTTATTGGGTATACTCTCCCATCTCGAATGTGCATATTTGCATATGTAACGTAATATATGTTATAGGGTATCCTCCCATCTCGAATGTGCATATTTGCATATGTAACAATAATATATGTTATGGGTATCTCCCATCTCGAGTGTGCATATTTGCATATTGTAACAATATTTATGTTATGGGTAATCTCCCATCTCGAATGTGCATATTTGCATATGTAACAGTAATATATGTAATGGGTATCTCCATCTCGAGTGTGCAATATTTGCATATGTACAATAATATAATGTTATGGGTATCTCCCATCTCGAATGTGCCATATTTGCATATGTAACAGTAATATATGTATGGGTAGATCTCCCATCACGAATGTGCTATTTGCATTGGTAACAATAATTATATGTATGGGTATCTCCATCTCGAATGTGCATATTTTGCATATGTAACAATAATATATGGTATGGGATCTCTCCAACTCGAATGTCATATTTGCTATGTAACAATATATATATGTTACGGGTATCTCCCATCTCGAGTGTGGCATATTTGCATATGTAACAATAATATATGTTATTGGTATCTCCCGTCCTCGAATGTGCATATTTGCAAATGTAACATATAATATATTGTTATGAGTATCTCCCATCTCGAATGTGCATAATTTGCATCTGTAACAATAATATATGTATATGGGTATTTCCCGTCTCGATGTGCATATTTTGGATATGTAACAATAATATATTGTAATGGGTATCTCCCATCTCGATGTGCATATTTGGATATGTAACAATAATATATGTTATGGGTATCTCCCATCTCGAGTGTGCATATTTGGATATGTAAGAAAGTAATATATGTTATGGGTATCTCCCATCTCGGAATGTGCATATTTGCATAGGTAACAATAATATATGTTACGGGTATCTCCCCATCTCCGGGTGTGCATTATTTGCATATGTACAATAATATATGTTTTAGGTATCTCCCATCCTCGAATGTGCATATTTGCATATGTAACAATAATATATTTTATAGGGTATCTCCCACCTCGAATGTGCATATTTGCATATGTAACAATAATATATGTTATGAGGTATCTCCCATCTCGAATGTGCATATTTACATATGTAACAATATTATATGTTATGGGTATCATCCATCTCGAGTGTGCATATTTGCATATGTAACAATAATATATGTTATGGGTATCTACCATCTCGAATGTGCATATTTGCATATGTAACAATATATATGTTATGGTTATCGCCCCATCTCGAGTGTGCATATTTGCACATGAGGACTGTAATATATGTATATGGGTATCACCCATCTCGAATGACATAGTTATATATGTAACATTAAAATATGTTAAGAATATTACGCATCTCGATTTGTGCATAGTTACATCTGTACAGTACCTATATAGTTATGAGTATACGCATCTCGGGGGTATATAGTTATTATATGTAACAATAATATATGTATGAATATCACCCGTCTCCAGTAAGCCATAGTTACATATGCAATACTAATTTATGTGATGGAGTAACACCCATCTTGAGTGAGGAATAGTTATATATGTAACTATAACATATGTAAGAGCATCACCCATCTCTAGTGCACATATGTTACATAGTAACAATATATATGTTATCAGTATTACGCATCTCGAGTGTGCATAGTTACGAGTATATATGTATTATGTTATGTTTGTATGGTGTTTTACGTCATTTTTAACACATGTAAGTTTATATATGGACGGTCTCTATTTTTTGTGGTGGTGGCAGAACACCCCATATTTTCCTGGGTAGAACCAGTACTGTACACCTCACGCCATCGTAAGAATCGACACTTCCTCATTTACAAGTCGAGCATGTTATGAGTATTACGCATCTCGAGTGTACATAGGTTATGTAACAATATTATATGTTATGAGTATTACACAGTGAGACTGTTCATAGTTACATATGTAACAATTAATATATGTTATGAGTATTACGCATCTCGAGTGTACATAATAATATATGTAACTATGAATATATGTTATGAGTAACACCCATCTTGAGTGAGAATAGTTACATACATTATGTAACAATATTATATATTATGGGTATTATACATACCAGGGGCGTAGCCGTGGCGCCGAATTGGGGAGGTTTGGGATAGGTGTGTTCCCCGTCACAAGGTGGTTTCCGGGGGGTATCCCCCATATTTATTTTCATCTTAGGACCAAAATGTTCATCGTACAAAGCCCGACATTTTGTTAGGATAAAGCCATTATGCTCACAAAATGAAAGAAAGAAAGAAAAAAAAGAGAGAAAAAATAATAAAAAAATGGTAAATCCCACTCTGATTGTTTTTCATGTCACACATTTTAGGATTTTATTTTATTTGTTTTATTTTTTCAGTTACTAAATAAAAACAGACTGTGATTGGTCAAAAAAGAGGGGGGCCTACGGAATCCGAAACTATATGTTTATAATGTAAAGTCTGAAATAAAACAACTTGAGAATATCAAACAAAATATGTTTTCTTCCAAAATGAAACATTTAATACATATTTTTGTAGTAATTTTTAAATTATGATTGAAAAAATGAAAGTAGGTACCAGTTGTCATCTGACGGGGGAAAAAACTGCAAACTGGAGGTTCACTTCGGAGCCAGAAACGACTGACTTTTCATATGATTAGCTATGATTAGCTATGAAAAATGTCCTCATACTTAGCACTTGGATGTAAGGCTTCTGGCAAGAGGAGCCATATATGGGCTACGAGATATAGGGAACTCAGGTGCCGCCCCCCCCATTAAAAAGGCTATAATGGAGGCCTATGGGAGAAAATCAATAGTTGTCTGTGACCTAAACTATTGTTATTATATATCCTCGGTCAGTTGATGCTTAGAGCTACATACCTCTTGCCCCACGTGGGTTCACTCCATAGTGGAGGCATGTATAATGGGAAAAGTATGTTGTAAGCAAAGCTGACAAAAAAGTTTACACAATCATGGGAGATAACTCCCCATAATACAATTTAATTTTGGTAATTATATTTATATATGTAAGTATATCTTATGGGTATCACCCATTATGATCCGCACAGTACATTTGTAAGAATAATATATGTTTTGGGTGGCACCTATTTTGAATGAGTGTTGTTTAACGGGTCATAAATATATTATAGTTATTTACTATCGGCTCCAGGGAAAGGCGACAGATACAGGAATACGAGGACCTACCCTACTATCGAATAGATACATGGTGTCTTTAACGTGCTCGGAGGATAGACCCCGAAACAAGGTGCCATCCGATTTACGAATCCAGTACGGACGAAGCTAAGGTAAAGTGTCATGGCCAATATTACATCGACGAAAATCAGTGACACCGTTGAGTATTGAACCCGTGTTCAACGGATTCACGTCCTCTGCGTTATACATTTATCCTCGCCACACACGCATTTCAAGTATGCATAGTTACATACGTAACAATAATATATGTTATGGGTATCACTAATCTGAAGTGTACATAGTTACATATATAACAATAATATATGTTTTGGGTATCACTAATCTGAAGTGTACATAGTTACAAATATAACAATAGTATATGTTATGGGTATCACTAATCTGAAGTGTATATTTGGATATGTAAGAATAATATATGTTATGGGTATCACTAAACTGAAGTGTATATAGTTACATATGTTACACTAATACATGTTATGGATATCTCCCATCTCGAGTATGCATAGTTACATATGTAACCATCGAGAGTGTACATAGTTACATATGTAACAATAATATATGTTATGGGTATCACTAATCTGAAGTGTACATAGTTACATATGTTACACAAATATATGCTATGGCTATCACTAATTTGAAGTGTACATAGTTACATATATAACAATAATATATGTTATGGGTATCACTAATCTGAAGTGAACATAGTTACATATGTTACACTAATATATGTTATGGGTATCACTAATCTGAAGTGAACATAGTTACATATGTAACAATAATATATGTTAGGGTATCACCCATATCGAGTGTACATAGTTACATATGTAACAATAATATATGTTATTGGTATCACTTATCTGAAGTGAACATAATTACATATGTTACAATAATATATGTTATGGGTATCACTAATTTGAAGTGAACATAGTTACATATGTTACACTTATATATGTTATGGGTATCACTAATCTGAAGTGAACATAGTTACATATGTAACAATAATATATGTTAGGGTATCACCCATATCGAGTGTACATAGTTACATATGTAACAATAATATATGTTATGGGTATCACTAATCTGAAGTGTACAGAGTTACATATGTTACACTAATATATGTTATGGGTATCACTAATCTGAAGTGAACATAGTTACATATGTAACAATAATATATGTTAGGGTATCACCCATATCGAGTGTACATAGTTACATATATAACAATAATATATGTTATGGATATCTTCTATCTCGAGTATGCATAGTTACATATGTAACCATCGAGAGTGTACATAGTTACATATGCAACAATAATATATGTTATGGGTATCACCCATATCGAGTGTATATAGTTACATATGTTACACTAATATATGCTATGGGTATCACCCACCTCGAGCGTACATAGTTACATATGTAACAATAATATATGTTATGGGTATCACCCATATTGAGTGTATATAGTTACATATGTTACACTAATATATGCTATGGGTATCACCCACCTCGAGCGTACATAGTTACATATATATCAATAATACATATTATGGGTATCACTAATCTGAATTGTATATAGTTACCTATGTTACACTAATATATGTTATGGATATCTCCTATCTCGAGTATGCATAGTTACAAATGTAACCATCGAGAGTGTACATAGTTACATATGTAACAATAATATATGCTATGGGTATCACTAATCTGAAGTGTATATAGTTACATAATTATGTTACACTAATATATGTTATGGATATCTCCCATCTCGAGTATGCATAGTTACATATATAACAATAATATATGGTAGGATATCACCCATATCGAGTGTACATAGCTACATATATACCAATAATATATGTTAGGGTATCACCCATCTTGAGTGTACATGGTTACATATATAACAATAATATATGTTATGGATATCTCCATTCTCGAGAATGCATAGTTACATATATAACAATAATATATGTTAGGATATCACCTATATCGAGTGTACATAGCTACATATATAACAATAATATATGTTAGGGTATCACCCATCTTGAGTGTACATGGTTATATATGTAACAATAATGTATGTTATGCATATCACCCATTTCAAATGTGCAAAGTCATATATATAACAATAGTAAATGTTATCGATATCACCCATCGAGAGTGTACATAGTTACATATATAACAATAATATATGTTAGGGTATCACCCATCTTGAGTGTACATAGTTACATATATAACAATAATATATGTTATGGATATCTCCATTCTCGAGTATGCATTGTTACATATATAGGAATAATATATATTATGAGTATCACTAATCTGAAGTGTACATAGTTACATATGTTACACTTATATATGTTATGGATATTACCCATCTCGAGTTTGCATAGTTACATACGTAAAATTTAATATACGGTATGTATATCACCCATCTCGAGTAAGCATAGTAACATATGTAAAAATATAGTATATGCTATGTAATTTAACCCATTCCAAAGGTGCATAGGTACAATAATTTACGTTATGAGTATTACCCATCTCTAATGTGCATAGTTACATATGTAACAATAATATATGTTATGATATTACCTATTAAGAGTGTTTACCCATATATTGTACATTTACATATATTACAATGATATGCATTCATAATTATGTTATGGCAGCTCTACAATTTTGACAGAGCATCTAAACATTCATATGAACAATGGAAACCAGAATAACACATACAACAATTCATATGAAAAATGGTAACTAGAATAACTCATACAACCATTCATATGAACAGTAGGAACCAGAATAAAACATACAACAACTCACATGAACAGTGAGAAGAAGAGTAACAGATACAACCATTCATATGAACAAACAGTGGGAACCAGAATAACACGTACAAACATTTATATGAAGAGTGGGAACCGGATTAAAACAAACAAACAATCTTATAAACAGTGGGAGCCAGAAAAAGACATACAAATATTCATATGAACAATGTGAACCAGAATAACACATACAAACATGCATAGGAAAGCGGGAACCAGAATAAGACATACAACCATTCATATGAACAGTGGGAACCAGAATAAGACATACAACCTTTCATATGAACAGTGGGAACCAGAATAAGGCATACAAACATTCATACGAACAGTGGGAACCATAATAACACATACAAACTTTCATATGAACAGTAAGACCCAGAATAACACATACAAACATGCATAAGAACAGTGAAAACAAGAATAACAGATAAAAACATTCATATGAAGAGCGGGAACCAGAATAACACATACAAACATTCATATGAACAGCGGAACCAGAAAAACACATACAGTCATTCATATGAACAGTGGGAATCAGAGGAACATATACAAACATTAAGATGAACAGTGGGAACCAGAATAAGACATACACACATTTATATGAATAGTGGGAACCAGAATAAGACATACAAACATTCATATGAAGAGTGAAAACCAAAATAACACAAGCAAACATTCATATGAACAACGGTTACCAGAATAACACATACAAAAATTCATATGAACACTGGAAATCACAATTACACATACAAACATTCATATGAATATCAGAAACCAGAATAACACATACAAACATTCATATGAACAGTGAAAACCAGAATAACGCATACAAACATTCATATGAACAGTGGGAACCAGAATATGACAAACAAACATTCATATGAACAGTGGGAATCAGAATAACGCATACAAACATTCATATGAACAGTGGGAACCAGAATATGACAAACAAACATTCATATGAACAGTGGGAACCAGAATAACACAAACAAACATTCATATGAACAGTGGGAACCGTAATAACGCATACAAACATTCATATGAACAGTGTTAACTAGAATAACACTTACAAACATTCATATGAACAGTGATAACTAGAATAACACATACAAACATTCATATGAACGGTGGGAACCAGTATAACACAAACAAACATTCATATGAACAGTGGGAACCAGAATAACACATACAAACATTCATATGAACTGTGGGAACCAGAATAACACAAACAAACATTCATATTAACAGTGGGAACCAGAATAACGCATAGAAACATTCATATGAACAGTGGGAACCAGAATATGACAAACAAACATTTATATGAACAGTGGGAACCAGAATAACGCATAGAAACATTCATATGAACAGTGGGAACCAGAATATGACAAACAAACATTCATATGAACAGTGGGAATTAGAATAACACAAACAAACATTCATATAAACTGAGGGAACCAGAATAACACATACAAACATTCGTATAAACAGTGGGAACCAGAATAAAACAAACAAACATTCATATGAACAGTGGGAACCAGAATAACACAAACAAACATTCATATGAACAGTGGGAACCAGAATAACGCATACAAACATTCATATGAACAGTGGGAACCAGAATATGACAAACAAACATTCATATGAACAATGGGAACCAGAATAACGCATACAAACATTCATATGAACAGTGGGAACCAGAATATGACAAACAAACATTCATATGAACAGTGGGAACCAGAATAACACATACAAACATTCATATGAACAGTGGTAACCAGAATAACACATACAAACATTCATATGAACAGTGGGAACCAGAATAACGGAAGCAAACATTCATATGAACTTTGGAAACCAGAATAACATAAACAAACATTCATATGAACAGTGGGAACCTGAATAACGCACACAAACATTCATATGAACAGTCGGAACCAGAATATGACAAACAAACATTCATATGAACAGTGGGAACCAGAATAACGCATACAAACATTCATATTAACAGTGGGTACCAGAATATGACAAACAAACATTCATATGAACAGTTGGAACCAGAATAACGCATACAAACATTCATATGAACAGTGGGAACCAGAATAACACAAACAAACATTCATATGAACAGTGGGAACCAGAATAACGCATACAAACATTCATATGAACAGTGGGAACCAGAATATGACAAACAAACATTCATATGAACAGTGGGAACCAGAATAACGCATACAAACATTCATATGAACAGTGGGAACCAGAATATGACAAACAAACATTCATATGAACAGTGGGAACCAGAATAACACATACAAACATTCATATGAACAGTGGTAACCAGAATAACACATACAAACATTCATATGAACAGTGGAAACCAGAATAACGCAAGCAAACATTCATATGAACTGTAGAAACCAGAATAACACAAACAAACATTCATATGAACAGTGGGAACCTGAATAACGCACACAAACATTCATATGAACAGTGGGAACCGGAATATGACAAACAAACATTCATATGAACAGTGGGAACCAGAATAACGCATACAAACATTCATATTAACAGTGGGTACCAGAATATGACAAACAAACATTCATATGAACAGTTGGAACCAGAATAAATCATACAAACATTCATATGAACAGTGGGAACCAGAATATGACCAACAAAGATTCATATGAACAGTGGGAACCAGAATAACACATACAAACATTCATATGAACAGTGGGAACCAGAATAACACAAACAAACATTCATATGAACACTGGGAACCAGAATAACACAAACAAACATTCTTATGAACAGTGGGAACCAGAATAACACAAACAAACATTCATATGAACAGTGGGAACCAGAATCACGCATACAAACATTCATATGAACAGTGGGAACCAGAATATGACAAACAAACATTCATATGAACAGTGGGAACCAGAATAACGCATACAAACATTCACATGAACAGTGGGAACCAGATTATGACAAACAAACATTCATATGAACAGTCGGAACCAGAATAACACATACAAACATTCATATAAACAGTGGGAACCAGAATAACACATACAAACATTCATATGAACAGTGGGAACCAGAATAACGCAAGCAAACATTCATATGAACTTTGGGAACCAGAATAACACAAACAAACATTCATATGTCGGAATAGTGGGAACCAGAATAGCGCATACAAACATTCATATGAACAGTGGGAACCAGAATATGACAAACAAACATTCATATGAACAGTGGGAACCAGAATAACGCAAACAAACATTCATATGAACAGTGGGAACCAGAATTACACATACAAACATTCATATGGACAGTGGGAACCAGAATTACGCATGCAAACATTTATATGAACAGTGGGAACCAGAATAACACATACAAACATTCATATGAACAGTGGGAACCAGAAAAACACATACAAACATTCATATGAACAGTGGTTTTTCAGGAAAGCATAAATAAACAATGATGCACACAAAACTATAATACACAACCGATAATTCTAGAACACAAATATAGATTAAATGCATGAAGCAACATATTTACATCATGCATAAACCAATCGTATTTACACATAAACACATAAACATTCGTTCAGTTAAACATGCTTGAACAAAATAGTAATAATACATTATAGCATTAAACATGTTAACTAACAATTGTGTATTTTATACAATACATCGATATTTATCAACAATAGTAGCAATCCTTAATATGTATTACTATTTATGACATGGAACTGCTTGTCTTCCGTATAATATACACATTACGTATTTCCTTATATTAACCATGTGTAATACAAGGCGACCGTGCACGTGCTTTATACACGTGTTGTCTGTCGGAGGTATCGTTCTTGTTTGATTGGTTGGGTTTAATTGCGGTTTAATTGCAAGTTTCTTGTCGTTTTTTGAGCCATGTGATAAAAAGGATCTGACACTCGTTGTCATTTCATACAAAATTTTATTAAACTCGTCCAGGAATTTGTTATTAAGCTCGCCAGAGGCTCGCTTAATAACAAATTCCTGAACTCGTTTAATAAAATTTTGTATGAAATGACAACTCATGTCAGATCCTCTATATATTAATATATACTATTATTAATATTAATAAAATAGGCGATTTACATGTTACAGTAAGTGTCTATAGAGACATACTTTCACTTATGGGTGTGACCTGCTCAGTAGTATATAACCGAGAACGCGCTATCCAGTGGAATTTATGTTATATGTATATATAAAATGAGCATGTATTTTCTGTGAATGAAATCTTGCCGAAACGAAATACAAAAAAACATAGGGATATACAATGGCTCGTTGTGACTATATCTGGCTATTTATAATTAAAAGTAGTGTGAACCGTCTTGTCAAAAACGTTTTGTGAATAATGTTTATGATTATTATATGTTACTTATAACTGTTATTAGTATAGTAGTAGTGACCTAGCCAGAAATTAAGTCACAGCGTTGCTCAATAATTATTATGCAATAATAATATTCAGTAATGTTAAGGCATTCATCCTAAATTAAACATTTATACGTGTTTATTTTTAATTAGTTCCATTTCCGTTACTCAAAGCAAATTTGTACCTACTGGAATAATTAGGCTATATCGAATAGCCTTCAGCAGCTGATCGACTGGGATATGTTGTTGAAACCAAGATAATGAAAAAGGACGGTCAATCAACAAGTGCACATTCATTTATCGGGACATCAATCTGCAAACAGATGTGGTATTTGTTCACAGTTAACTGACTGATTGATATTAGTTTTAACTACCATTATCTTAAGTAAATCCTAAAATGATAGTCTAACTAATGACAGATGTTATAAGTAGTAACATAATTACAGCAAGCTATAATATATACCAAATATATTTAGATATTATCTCATAAATAAACAGGGGAAAATAATAATCTAATATCTACTTATATGGTTAGTTTTCAAACGTGGGAGAGAAACTCAACAACTTTGTTCCACTTTTTATGTGGCTCAAACCCTGTGTGACAACTAAATATAGTCCATTCATTATACCAGTTTAAACTGAGAGATTAGAGACACTGTGGGTTTATATACAACCGCTAGATCCTTGTTTGACAGTGTTGACGGTTTCAGACTCTGTGTGGTATTACGAGGGGATAAAAGTCACATATTTAGCCATTGCAATCATTGACTATCTATCCAGTGTGCCGGATACATTATTTGTAAAATTAATAGCAAGGCATGTGTAACTTATTGCACATTTGAATATATATTTTATGAAGTATGATATATATTAAGGACCTATTTCCCAACGCTAAATGATCACTGACAAATCATAGAAAGCTTGCATATTTACTGCTTACATGCTGCATGACCGATTAGCTAAGGTATATGCATTGAGGCCCAAGTAAAGTTTTTTCTTTGAACAACATTGTTATATTGAACAATTTCTAGGGCATAGCAGTATATACTACTTTAAAATTGACTTTTATGAAGAGGATTTTTTTTTTAACTCTACCTAATACAAACGTTTTTGATAATTCATTGTGTTTAGAACACACATAAAACCAAAACACAAATAAAAGAAAGCCTGATTTTATGTTTTAATATGTTGGCTTCAGACAAAAGCTGCATTGGGAGGGCCTCATCATCTGAACAAAACCGAATAACACCATTTGTGATTTACAGTTACCTATACACATGTTCTATTTTCCCCCTCCCCCCACCCACCACCCTTCTCGAAATACAATAAGATCGAAATAAGTCCGGTCCTTAATTTGGAACCATGCCAAGCCGTGACATTTCATATTTGCCAACACTCATCAATGTTTAGATGACATTTGAGATGGTATGTAAATATGTTTATATTCGTCAGCATTGAAAATAATAACCTAGTTTCGCCTGTAGATAGTCATTTGATTGACATGATTAGTAAGCATCAGAAACATAAATTCTATTTTGATCCAACTACGCAGAACCATTAACCTTTTTAAACTGTCAATGATCAAACTACGCAGAACTAGATATTTCTGTCTAAATTAAACATATGACGTAATTTATGGATAGCCTGATTGGACATTACTTTGTATTAAGAGGGCGCTAGTGATTGTCTCAATAAATAGTAGAAATACTGACATCACAGCGGCCCAGGGAGTTTAGGAGTTCGAAGACAGAGTTCGGTTCTGTTGGTTTTGTTAGACGCCATTGGTTAAGTTTTGAGTTAGCTGATTTAATTAACTGTGGTCATTTGTTTTTAATACTTGATTGCATTGACAACATTTGACATTGAGAATTGCGATTATTGTTGAGACTGGATTAATACACTTATATACATATTCACTATATGATCTTTTGTTATTTGACACCAAATAGGAGGATAACGTGACATATTTACAGGGAACCATGCTTTACCAGGTAGTGTACCTCATGCTGGCAGTACTAATGGTGGCTGAAGCACGAATACACGAGGAGCCCGAGTGCTCTAAATATCATTTCGAAGAAAAAGTTCTTGAAAAGTTAGTTCGCCTCGAACACAAGATGCAAGTTTGGGATGATGAAATGGAAAAGAAGATTTCTGACTTTAAAGATGCAGAAGAGGGAAGGACGGACAAAATAGAAAAATCCATTTCCATAATAAATGAGGCAGAGATTGCACGTACTGACACACTAGATAAACTGAAATATTCCATTCAGCAGGAAATGGAAGGACAGCAAACCAAGTTGGATGACCTTTTGTCAAACTTTCAACAACAAGTTGGTCGCCTCTCCCAGGATCTGATGGAGAAACAAGGCGATATAAACAAAACTTTACTGGCATTTATAAAGAGCCACGAAACTGCAGCCAACAAGATCAAAAGTATGTATACTATCTTTATATAAACGGTTGTTGTATTGTCAATAAGCACATGATTTAGTTTTCTTTCATTATATATGGCTGCTTTCATATGCATGCGAGAGGCGAGACTTATTTTTAATTTAATGAATAACCTATGTATGCCGTCCTTTTATCATACTGTCAATGACCGGAAGTGAAAGACTGTCTGCTATGGGATATTTTGTTGAAATAATTCCCTATTTTATACTTTATTGTATGTACCTGGTTATGGGTTTAGCTAATAAGTGTCACCCTTAACTGTCATACAACTGTATATTAAATTGTTAAACAAAACGTTAACAAGTAGGAATTATCCCAAATTTATTTTGATAATTGTCCCGCAATGGGACACAACACTGATACCATGGCATGTGTTGGGGAAAAAATACATAATCTAATATATACGCTTCACTTGTTTCTATCAACTGTATTGATACCTGATTATGACATTTTAACTGGATAGTTAATATATATTAATTGCAATTAACAGGAACTAAACTATTTAACTATTTTTATTCTCCAATTTTATTTTAAAGGTGTAACATACCTTATAGTAACCCTGTCTTCACCACCCTTTCTGTTGTTTTTTGTCTCTTTCATTGTATTATCAAGTCCTTGTTTGCAGTATAGTGCGGACCTACGATGCCATTGCGTTCGGACGCTGTGGTTTCTATAGGACCCTATATCTCATTTTTGAATTGTTTTTAGCTAAGAATTGTCACTATCGACTGATATAAACAGTTTATTAAATCGTTAAACAACGTTTAAAAGTAGGAATTATCCAAATTCACTTTGATTTATGTCCTGCAATGGGACGCTACACTGAGACACTTGAATTTGTTGGAAAAAACACATCAGTTATTATATATCTTTCACTTGTTCTATTGCAGCTAAACTAGCCACTCCGACAGTCGTGTTTAAAGGCAGATCAGTAGCAAACAGCAGTCCCTCTAACGGAGACTTGATAAGATACACGGAGACTGTCACCAACATTGGCGGGGGATACGACGCAGCTACAGGATACTTCACAGCTCCACACACTGGGACATATCTCTTCACTGTACAAATCTGTGCCGCTAGTTCCAAATATGTACATGTCCATATAGTAGCTGCAGATATTGTTATAGCAGCAACGACTCTGTATAATGCTGGTGGCACCCCCTGTACAACAGGTACGGGTGTGGCTGTACTGGCTAAAGCAGACAAAGTGTGGATTAAATGTTCCGCCTTAAGTTCTGTTTATGAAAATAAATGGAGATGGAACAGCTTCTCTGGTGTGCTCATCCGCACAAACACAAATTAAACTGACTTCTAGGAGTACATGACTTAAAATATGAGGACCTTACATATACATATATTGTATTATATATATAGTAACAATGTATGCATGCATCAGATAGTGAGCAAATGTAATCCCCAAAGAAGGTGTTAAAGCAAATGATTCTGATTTTAATTTGTGTTGATTTGTATCGGCGGAGACTAAAAGGGACAGAGGGCACACTCTTGATTCTCTGTAACATATTTATTATTATTATTATTAGTAGTAGTAGTAGTAGTATTGCGGCGGGGAGCAAACTCCCCGATGTAATGTCAACAGAATCGTATACTAAAAATTGAAGGGTGGCCAGATTTGCTACCGGTCACGCCCTGTAGCCTCGGGTTGAGCAGAACTCAATATTAAAAATGTCAATAGTACAGATATTTGAGCCATCCCGAAGATGGTATGCATATGACGGTGAACATGGAGCCATCAATGAGGTATTTTCATACCATTCCATGGCCAACGGCGTATAGTCGCTGTTTCTAACAAAACGCTTTGCCCTAAACGAGAAAGCAATGAGCGAAATAAACAAAATGAAATTTAGTAGGGAGCAGAGGTTATTAAGCCTGCTTATCACAAATAACAGTCACGGTAAAAGACTAAATTAAAAAGCAGGCAGCATAACCTAAGTGTGATTAAACAATACTCAGAATATTTAAAGCCTGGAGTAGTGGAACCACCTATTCGAAATTAAAGTAAGAAAACAAAAGTATTTGAAATGTTCCAAAGTTATGTAATATAGAAAACAAGAGGAACTGTAGATTCGTGAGTGCATTAATTTTCACGAATTTAAGGTTGCGAGTGATTTATCTTACTTAAACCATGCGACCACACTTCAAAATACTTCAAAAAAGGTAACGACCACCTCGTAAGTATATCTTATGGGAAAAAGCCGACATGTTCATTGTTTACGTTCCTTTTAAGGTAAGTTTTTGATAAAGTAGCACCTGTAGGAACCGCAAACGTTAAATAAATGTCACATATGTAAAAATGGTGACAAATGTTAAAAACAAAAAAGTCACGTATGTAAAAACATGCAACAAATGTAACACGATTGGTTACATATGTAAACAAAGGTTTTGTGACCAAATGTTCAAAAAAAAGTTCACAAATGTAAAGAGAATTAAAAGTCAGAAATGTCAAAAAATAAAATCACAAATGTAATAACGATTTGCTTCACGTGCAAACGAGGCTGTAGTAATAATATCGTTATCAGTCGATAATGAACTCAACACCGTAATGCAAGATTAAGTGTTAGGTGCACCCTAGAACACTGTTTAAACTCCCAGAGGCCCTTTTTGCCAATGCTGGGGACTTATTTACACTGTCCCACTTTATTGGGATGGCAATAGGGTAAGAATGAGGTGTCGTGCACCCTGAAACCTGGTCAAAACCCCGGCCTTTTTGCCACTGACATTCCAAGGTAGTAGCCAAGGTGTCAACACTTTATTTCTGTGATGTAACATCTTGCCTTTTATTCATCTTAATTATTGTTTGTCTCTATTAGTGTTTTTGGTTGACTGTGGTCCTTGAATGCAACATTTTGAAAATTTCTCTTCGGCTTTTATAACTACTTGTTCCAAACCTACTTTAAAGCACGAATATGATATCGGCCAGACTCTACCTATATCTATAACATAGTAAAGGGAATGGATGATATCTGGAAGAAACATGGGTTAAACACAAATACGAATACAATCATAATGCGTTTCAATTTCATATTCAAAGTACATATACACTCAACTAGAACCATTATCCGTACGGTTTAATCATTGTTAATGAACTAGTCTGAAGAACTAGACGACTCGGATAGTTTTTGATCAGGTAAAGTCATTACTATTAATGCTGATGGTGATATAAGTACTGATAGTAGACTTTATTTGAATTATATTTACAACGGTTAGCAATATAACCCCCTTTAAAACTAATATGTATATACATGTATGTGAGTATATTGTTTACTATAGTGACATGTGTACAAGTACCAACATAATATTCAAATATACATTATAGATATAACACGCGGTCAAATAGACCTATAAGTCACATTTAAAAACAAATCATATAATAAACGTGATATGATTTATCATATGACGTATATGATTTAGCAACAAAGACAAACTAGGTCATCCAACATTTTCATAAACGATAAACATAAACATAACCAAAGGTAGCATGGGAATTAATTTAATGCATATTCACATTTCATATGGAACTGAAGCATACTAGGACGGTTTCATTTGTATTTTGATTGACACCAATCATCCTTCCAGATCGCCTCCAATCTACTGAGGCTTTAAATACATGTACTCAGCATTACTGAACCTTATGTAAAACATCGCTATCATATGAGTATTCTGTGAAGAAACATGTGTTATATTTCTTTTCTGTAATGTAGTATGTATGATTAAAATAAAATTTGAATAAAAGCCTGCCCTGCCTTTTATTACATTCTCCGGCTATTGGTATGAACAAAACCATTCGGAAGACTTCCGATAATAAACGGTAAAACGATCCGGAAATGTCCGTACTAATAGCTTAACTAAAACAAATGAAAATGTAAACTTTCGCTATGTTCAGATGGTCGTTGTTTGTAGAAATAACTGCCATTTACTTACAGAATAACGGAGGTTCTACTTAGAAACCTGTACCTGATGTAGTACAGTCATACTAATTACTAGGTCTGTGGTCTGAGAAATTCCCCTGCAATAACTTTATATTATATACGATAATTATTGTATCTTATACGTATTCAATCTTCGTATATGACATATGGCGGTACATGTTCTTTATAATAATAATAATAATAATAATAATAATAATAAGATAATAACACATATTTAAGGTATTTTACATGTCGCAAAATATGTATATAGTATAGACAATTTCTTCGGAAGTGAAGTATATATTTTTCGTATAAATGGGATAAATTCAAAAGCATCAGCTTGAGGGAAACGCTAAAAACATTATTAAAAATACATTGCAGACACGTGTTTCTATTTGAAAATTATCAATAACGCTCATTAAATTTCACAATTGGCTGTACGTCTTAAATATTTATATAGCAGGAGAGTTATCGAGCGGATAAGGTTGTGTCTATAGACCGACAAACAGACGGGTGGACCGACTGATTCCAGTTTACCCCACCATAACTTCGTTTTGTAGGGTTACACATATTTTACTTAATATTATGCATATCTGGCTGCTAAAACACTATTTTGAATTGAAACAAGAATTTGAATGTGAGTTACGCTCTTCTATGACGGAGATAGCGAAGAGTTCTGAAAAAAACTTGAAAACAGGATAATGAGTTATCGGATGATAAACAAAGAAGATATGATCATTTGAAGGTTGTTTTGAAACGGATATGGAAACTGCCATTTTGAGAACTATGACATCATAGGTCTAAATTACCATAAATGGATAATTTATAATTATGATAGTTTACTGATTCAAGAAAACAAATAACACACACGTATGAAACATGTTGTCTGCTACAGTTCTAAACAGGAAGAAGGGACAACTGGGAAGAAAACTAAAAACTGGAAAACATATACAGATGAACATAAGTGTTATTTAAATAACACACATGTATGAAACACGTTGGTTGCTTTTAGAAAGCTTTTAAAAGCATTCAATGTTTATGTCTTATGTATAGGCCATAGAGTTATAAACGGGAAGAAAGGACAACACGGAGGAAAAATAAAGTGTTTTATTTAAAATGTTAATACTGATTAAAATGCTGATACAGAGGTGGGGGTTATTAAAATATATATATAATGTTAAACATTTTCATCCTAACAAATTAACACAATGAAATTAATGCATGTAAACCTCAATCTTAAATGAGTATCTTAACCATTGCTAAAATGATTAGCCTCATGCAAGACATGCATTCAACTTTAAAATGTTCATACATGTTCTACAAAATATTGTTTCATTATTCATAGATTCTGATCTAGTGTTTGATCTTCTTCTAAATGTTAAGCAGGTTTGGTACAAAACTTAATCTTGCATTATTGTGTTGTGTTCATTATCAATTGATAGCGATATTATAACTTCGACATCATTTGCACGTGAAGCAATTCGTTATTACATTTGTGATTTGATTTTTTTGACATTCGTGACTTTCAGTTTTTTTTAACATTTGTCACAATTTCACATATGTAACATTTTTTACGTTCGAGGTTCCTACATACCACCGATACCTGGAAATAAATATTGGGCCAGGGATCTCCAAAGATCGGAATAAATAAAGGTTCTGCCTGCAAGCACGGAGAGACGTTTACCGCAATAACACTGCACAGGCAATACTACTGTGATATATATAAAAAAAATGTAAGAAAGGGGAAATTTGGAAATCGCCGAACACGATAAATAACAAAAACGGTTCCTGGATCTTTCGCCTCTGGGGCAGCTCGCAAAAACCTACGATAATCGATGGGCTGTTAAACGCCAATTCAATATGTTAATTTCCAAATAGTTTATATGTGTGGTTTTCGTTTAATACCGTTACAGTATACATTTATGCAAACCATTATCTCTTTCTTTTTAACATGTCTAATATATACTAAAGGGAAACAGAAACGCAACTCGGCAATTTCCGCTTAATGATTTATATAATGCACAGTTCTTTACCCGTAATATTCAAAAGAAATCCCAAGATGTTTCACATGAAAACATTTGCAGTTAGGGAAAGGACAAAACTGTGCTGTTGTAGACTTTATGATTTTAATCACAGTGCACTTTGTAACACGAAATTCATAAATGTTGAAGTACCGCTTTGACAATTTGATCCATTTCAGTACTTTATTTAATGAATAGACATTGCTAAATTTTACATCCTAAATTTGCTCACCTGCTTCAATTAAATGCGTATTATATTACTACTGAAACTTTGAAGTGATAGAACTTGGTGTGTTATGTGTTGTTTTTGGCTTTTTTTCGAAAAGAAAGGTCTAATGTAGTCACGTACCATTCGATTACCAACAGCATATTATAAATACAATATATAGCGGAAATTTCCGAGATGCGTTACTTTTTTCATTTTATATATATGCAAATATATTTTAATTATCCTCGCACTATTTCCAAAACGTAGGGGATAATGTTATCCGGTCCGTCCGTCCGTGTGCAACTGACACTGATCTCCTTCTAAATCGTTACAGATACGAACTTGAGACTTTGGAATATGTTTGAAATTGCGTATGTATTATCGTAGCCTCAAAGGTCAATACATATATTAAGTTTTTTTGCCAGGCCCCCTGGGTTATGCCCTGGGGAGCTGGACTTGATGGGGTGACGGGTCAAAAATCATTCTTTCCAAATAAGGTCATGTTGCATATCAAATTGAATATTATTGCAAGAGAAGTGCGTCTTGGGTGGTGGGGATGGATAATCATTTAGAAATTAGTATATATCTGATGTTTGTCAATGAATGGTTTTACACAAAAAGGTACAATATCTTCATGCTTATATTAAGAGTGTGAACTCGTGTATTAATTATCGTTGCGTCAATGGTCAATACGTTTGTAATGGGTTTTGTATGGGCTCAGCGGGTCATTCCTGTACTTGGCGGCGTAGGTATTTGGGGTGAAACGCGAACAGGATTTGGTGCTTAGCAAACTTTGAGTAGTATATTATCGTTGCCTCAAGAGTAAATACACGGGTAACGGGTTTTTTGTGGGCTCCATGAGTCATGACCTTGGGCTTGGACTTGGCGGCGTAGGCGGGATCAAAAATCATTCTTTCAAATAGGGTCATTTGCATATCAAATTGAATGTCATTGCAACAATAGCTTATTGACGCGAAACAGGCACGAAGGTCATATTGTGTGATGGGGAGGGGTCAAACTGTATTACTAATTCTATATCTGATGTCTGTTTTATCCCGAATCTCTGTTTGTAATACAGACAGTAAGTGACATAGTGATACAGAATGTTTAAATGCCCTAAAGGAAATGAAAAGGAATAAGAGTCCTGGGTCTGACGGTATAACAACTGATTTTTATAAACTATTCTGGAACGACATTAAGAAATTTTATATTAAATCAATAAATTATTCGTATGAAATTGGAAATTTAACTACAATTCAAAAACAAGGTATTATAACGCTTCTGCCAAAACAAAATAAAGACTTAACTTCACTTATGAACTGGACGCCAGTTAGTTTATTAAACGTCGACTATAAAATCGCGACGAAATGTATAGCTAACCGTATGAAAAAGAGTTTATACACTCTTATAGACAATAGTCAAACAGGTTTAATAAAGGGTAGATACATAGGAGAGAACATAAGAACAGTGTTGGAAATAATCGACTATTTGAACGAAGACAGTTTACCAGGACATGATTTCGAAAACGTATTTGATAGCTTAGATCATGATTTTATTTTACAATGTTTAACATATTTCAATTTTGGAACATAGCTTGTTAATTGGATTAAACTGTTTTACTGAGATGCCCAAAGTTGTGTATCAAACAACGGACACATATCTGACAATTTTAAAATAGAAAGAGGAGTAAGACAAGGATGCCCACTGTCACCTTATATTTTCCAAGTTGTAATTGAGATTCTTTATAAAGTCATTAGAACAGAAAACGACATTAAAGGTATAATAATGGCTAATAAAGAAATAAAAATACAGCTTTTGCAGATGATGCCACTTTCATACTAGATGGTTCGAAGAAAACATTTGAATCTTTAATAAGACTAATAGATAAATTCTGTTTGACATCAGGACTCAAGTTAAACATGAACCAATTTGTAATATTGCGTGTTGGCTCACTCAAAAATACAGATGAAATATATTGTAAAGATAAACACTTTATATGGACAAACAATAAATCAACAACACTGGGAATTGTTTTTACAAATGATAGGTCAAAATGCCACCAGGAAAACCTTATACCAACAATAGATTAATTCTGCAATTGTTAAGAACGTTGGAAAAAACATAGATTATCAATAATTGGAAAAATAACCGTTATTAAAACATTTGCACTACCCAAACTCATAAATCCTCTAACAGTTCTAGAAAGTCCAAATGAAATTTATATTAACCGAATAAAATACAGATGTTTGAATTTTTATGGGAAGGTAAACCCGATAAAATAAACAGCAACAAAATAATTCAGGATTATAAAAATGGGGGGTTAAAATGATTGATATAAACCTATTTATAAATTCAATAAAATCAGGCTGGATTAAAAGACTTTTGGATCATAACAATCACGGTGATTGGAAGGCAAAATACATGAAAGAAATTTATAAATGTGGAGGAAAAACAATGTTTGAAAGTAATTTTAATAAATTGATGCAAAAACAATAACTCCTAAATTACCGTTTAGTTGAATCATGGTCAACAATAAATTTTAGGGAAAATATTGATCAATATTCGAGACAAATTATATGGAACAATACTTATCAAAAACACAGAGGGAAAATGCTCAATACAAAAACATGGAATATTAAAGGTATACAATACATCGAACAGTTATATAATACTAGGGTTAAAACATTCTACACATTCGATAATTTAAAACGGTTTTTAATTTAAGCAACTCTGAGTTTCTTCAATATTATACAATCATACAAAGCATTCTAAAGAGGTAGAAGAAAGCAATTCAAACAGAAACTAGAAACAATATTGATATTGAACAAACACTGTTAAAAGAAATAGAGAAATCAACGAATGCAAATAAGGTTATATATAATAAGCAAATTAGACGCATTCAGAATGATCTGGCTGTAAAACCTCATATAAAATGGGACGAAACATTTACGAATCTAAACTTATACCATTGACACTAAACTAAGAACATTCCAGTATAAATATATAATGCGAGTTCTCCCAACAAACAACTTTTTTAAATGTAAAATTGCAAATACAAGTCTTTGCGTTTTTTGTAATAAGCACATAGAAACTATCGAGCATTTATTTTGGGAATGTCCAGTTACTCGAGCTTTTTGGACAGAAGTACAAAAGCTTTTAATCAGTAAAAATATACAATGCAATGTAGACTTTAAAACGATTTCATTGGAATTATGGCAAAAGCGTCTAACTCTTGCATTTTAAATTGTATATTAATGATTGCGAAGTATTTTATTTTCAGAAGTAAATATACAAAGACAATTCCCAATGTTGCAACCTTTATACTATATTTAAAAAAAATTGAAAACATAGAAAGAATAATAGCGACATCTAGGGAGAACTGACCCTGTTTAAAACAGCTCGTACAGTGTGGTGGTACACTTCTATTCCTCTCTGCTATTTTTTTCATCTATACTGACCTTTCATTACCGTTCTCCTATCACATCTAATATAATCTTATTTGTTGAGAGACACAGGTGTATAATAAAACATGTGTTTTGCTTAGTTATATAATGTAAACATGTATTATGAATAATGTAACTGCTCTTTGTAAGTATGTGTGTGTTGTTGTATAATTGTGCAAACTGTAAAATAAAATATTTTCATAACAAAAAAACATACAGACATTAAGCTTCCACTGTGTTATCACTGGCTCAAAAGTGAATACGTGCAACTAATTGAAATAGTGCGGGGATATGCGATGAGGCGCCATCGACTTGCTATAGTTTAAGTTGTACTCAAGTTTACTGAAGAAATACCACTGGAAGCTTTTAGCTTTTGTAGTTCTTATATTTCTCGGTTAGTTTAATGGTTCAGAGTTACATACCTCTACCCACCTGGTTTCGCTCCCCAGTGGAGGCATGTATAAGGGAAAAGGTATGGCGTAAACAAGCTTAACAACAATTTACAAAAATCATGGGAGATAACTCCATGATGCATGCTTTAATTTTGATAATTATATTTGTAAATACATGTTATGGTATCACCCATTATGATGTGCTCAGTTTCTATGGGCTTCTATTTTTAGAAGCTGAAAAAAAATAAAAATGATGTGCTCAGTTACATATGTAAGAATAATATATGTTGTGGGTGTCACCTATTTTGAATTGAGAGTTGTTAAACGGGTCATAAACATATTATAGTCATTAAAATCCGCTCCAGGGAGAGGGGAAAGATACAAAGGTAGCGCCGTGGTGTAATGGTTAGCATTGCGGATTAGTAACCCAGGGATCGCGCGTTCAATCCCGGCCAGGACCGAATTTGGGTTAATTATCGACATATTTCAAAAGTATTTCCTACCTTACAAGTCCTTCGGATGAGACTTTAAAACCGAGGTCTGCTCGCTAAAATGCTTAGTGCAATACAACGAGGATAAATAAACGCTTATACTCACGGGGAAAGATTCAGGAGTACGAGGACCTACCATACTATAGAATAGATTCATAGGTGTCTTTAAAGTGCTCGGAGAATAGACCCCGAAACAAGGGGCCACCCGATTTACGAATCCATCCGAAGGACGGACGGAGCTACGGTAAAGTGTCATGCCCAATAATACACCGACGAAAATATCAGTGGCACCGTTGAGTCTTGAACCCGGGTCCTACTGATTCACGTCCTCCGCGTTTATCCTCGCCACCCACGCATTGCAAGTATGCATAGTTATACATGTAACAATAATATATGATATGGGTATAACCCATCACGAATGTACATTGTTACATATGTAACAATAATATATGTTATGGGTATCACACATCTCGAGTGTAGATAGTTACATATGTAAAAATAATACATGTCATGGATATCACCCATCTCTATTGTGCATAGTTACATATGTAACAATAATATATGTTATGGATATCACCCATGTCGAGTATACATAGTTCCATATGCAACAATAATATATGTTATGGGTATCACCCATCGCTAGTGTACATAGTTACTTATATAACAATAATATATGTTATGAATATCACCCACATCGAGTATGCATAGTTACATATGTAACAATAATATATATTAAGGTTATTACCCGTCTCGTACATGGTTACATATGTAACAATAATATATGTTATGAGTATAGTCCATCTCTAGTGTACATAGTTACATATTTAACAATAATATAGGTATCACACACCTCGAGTGTACAGGGTTGCATATGTAACAATAATGTATGTTACTCGAGTATGATGGTTACATATGTAACTATGCTATGGATATCACCCTTATCGAATGTACATAGTTACATATGTAACAATAATATACGTTATGGTATCACCCATCGCGAGTGTGAATAGTTACATTGTTTAAGTTTGTTTTACAAAATATTAATAATAAAAAAATTGTGCAAAAACATTATTATTTTCAAAATCGTTGTTCGAAGACGCTTAAAATGATATGCAAAACATGCACAAACTCCAACAAAATCACATATAAAACTAAATTTACTTTTTTTGTCATTTTGGGCAGTTGAGAGGAACGTTAATGTATTAGAAAAAAAAAAATATATACAACATATTGTTAAACAAAGTGTGTAGGAATGTGTGGACAGAGACATGTAAAGAATAATAAGCAAACTAAAATCATTCCCATCCCCCACAAACAAACACTCCATAAACACTCACACACCGCACCACCTCTGTTCTCCCCTCCCTAAAAATGGAATTAAGAAACAATACAAAAAAAGCGTTTGATATTGCACTCACAAACCACCATACCCCTACACACCAACCCCTCTTGAAGATAGATGGGTAAGGATTGGGGATTAAGGTGAACAGCAAGCACCATAGTCATGGTGTAAGAATAAACCAACCAACACAGAAACATATACATTTGAAAAATGAAAAGTAGGCCTGTTCTGTGTTGTTTGCTGCAGCTGTTATTGTTGTTGTTGTTTTTGTTGTTGTTTGTTATTCTTTTTGTTTTTCTTTTTGTATGGAGGGTGGTGCCGGGGGCGGGTGGGGTCGAGAAGACCAAGCCGCAATTTGATTGCACTATGAATAAAAGCGTAAACATACGGTCAGTAGCAAAATATTGGATGTTTACCTTAATCAAAATTATTGCACATTTTATAGGATATGTTAAGGTGGGATCTATGGGTTCCCACGGAGTACACGCTTTATTTGAGCCTAAATTACGTATGTCTAGATAATGCTATAAACATAGAATATAGTCAAACGTTAATAATATGTTATTGCAGATATATTACAAGATATGTATTAAACATCACAATATTACTATCAATATATTCAAATGCACTGTACTACAAGTTATTACAACAGAAGTTACAGTTCTTTACATGGAATCTATGTAATAGATAGAGTCTGGTCTCAGCGAGTTGGCTTATTTAAACACCGAGATGGGCGTAGCCCATCGAGGTGTTTAAATAACCAACGAGCTGAGACAGACTCTATCTTTTTTGTAGCATGGTGTACTGAGTAACACTGTGACGTCATAGTGACCGTACTCTAAATTCAAATATCCGGTAGTTGTAGTACGGTAAAGCCACGCCCCTTTAGTTAACCTAAATTAAACGATTTAATGCTCTGCATTCATCAAAGGAAATGTCACCGACCATGCTACAATTGAAAGTAAGAGTATGAAAAACTGTTGCCTGATCCTTCGCCTCTGTTTTGTGATCCTCAAAACAACGTACGATATAGTGTCGGTGAGCCGTTAAACACCAATTCAATCGTTCCAAAATAGTTTATATGTATCGGTTTCTTTTAATAATGTTACAGTATACATGAATGTAAACAGTTACCTCCTTCTATAAAACATGTCATTAGGCGGGGTCAAACATCTTTTTTTCAAATAGGGTCATCAAATTGAATGTCATTGCAACAATAGCGTATTGACGTAAAACATGCCCGAAGGTCAGATTGGGTGATAGTGAGGGGTCACCATGTATTACTAATTATATATCGGATGTTCGTTTCATCCTGTATCTCTGTTTGCAATGCAGACTATAAGCTTCCACTGTGTTATCACTGGCTCAGGAGCGAATACGTGCCACTAATTGAAAGAGTGAGAGGATATGCGATGGCGCGTCATGTCCTTGCTCTAGTTAAAGTTGTACTCAAGTTTACTGAAGAAATATCACTGGAAGCTTTTAGATTTTGTTGTTCGTATATTCTTCGGTCACTTTGATGCTTTAGAGATACAGACCTCTTCCGCACGCGGGTTCACTCTCTAGTGGAGACATGCATAATGGAAAAGGTATGGCGTAAATAAGATGAACAACAATTTACAAAATCATGGGAGATAACTCCATAATGCATGCTTTAATTATGGTAATTATATTTATATATGTAAATATATGTTATGGTAACACCCGTTATGTTGTGTACAGTTACATATGTAAGAATAATATATTATATTGTGGGTATCACCCATTATGATGTGCACAGTTACATATGTATCACTAATTTATTATGTTGTGCCTGTCACCTAGTATGATGTGCACAGTTACATATGCAAGAATAATATATTATGTTGTGGGTATCATCCATTATGATGTGAACAGTTACATATGTATCACTAATATAGTATGTTGTGTGTGTCACCTATTATGATGTACACAGTTATATATGCAAGAATAATATATTATGTTGTGGGTGTCACCCATTATTATGTGCACAGTTACATATGTAACATTAATATATTATGTTGTGGGTGTCACTTATTATGATGTGCACAGTTACATATGAAAGAATAATATATTATGTTGTGGTATCACCCATTATGATGTGCACGGTTACATATGTAACAATAATATATTATGTTGTGGATGTCACCTCCTGTTATGATGTGCACAGTTACATATGCAAGAATAATACCGAGCAGAGAGACGATGATCGGCTAATGATAACACATATGCAAGTTTTTTTTGGCTGGGCAAAAAAACTCTGTCGCATCGGAAGCGCCGCCATTGATGAAATTATGTTTGGCAATTTTTTTTGTCAAATCCATCAGTCTGTTTCACTTGGACGATTGTCTCTTTTCGTAGTTTGATAAACGCTTTTGGGAGTATTCGTACTAGCTCGGCTAATCCCGTCATTCTTCGGGATATTGACGAGTAGTTACGAACGAAGCAATATTTATTAAATGCATTAAAACAATGCTTATCACTAGCAGTTGTTTGTTATTTGTTATTGGTTGTCAAAAATAAACTAACCTTCAATAAACCAATGTTTATATCTCTGATTGCAACTAAGAAAAAACACAATCGTGAAAACTCGACCAATCCCGTCATTTTTCGGGATCACGATGTGATGACGTCAATGAGCATGTGTGACGTCAATGTGTCGTCTCCATTTCGTTGGTAAACAGATTACTGACAGCTGTCAAAACCGTCGGAATATATTTTTAATTTGGGTGTAGAAAGATCACTTTCTTGAATTCAGTTCATCGCAAGGTAACGAAATATATAAAAATCAGCAGGGAAAGTAGTATTCAATGACGACAGTCAACCACAAAACACAAAAACAAACACGCAAACAGAAAACGAGAAGACAAAAGTAATAACAAATGCAAACGACATCACAAACACAAAAGGGTTGACAATAGGACTTCCACCTTGGAACGGTCAGTGGCCAAAAAGGCCACTGGGGGTTTAAACCAGGTTCTATGGTACACCAAACCTCACACTAACCCTATTATCATCCCAATTAAACGGGACAGTGTAAATAAAGAAATCCCCGCCATGAAATATTTCTCTAACCAAAAAGGCAGCGTTAAAAGGCAATATAAGTAAAACACCTAAAGTCAGAGTGTCAGATCTTCACGCAAACACTGCTTTTCTGTTTAAAAATAGTGAACTTACAGGAGCCGAATCTTCCAACTGAGTTCAGCCCTCTTTATAGAAGTCTAACAATGACATCTGGCCATTGCTACGCCAAACGGTTAAACCACTAAAACAGTCCAATGATACTGAAAATTCTAGTAGGCACCAAGATCACAGTTATTTTAATCCTCATAAACCAAACCCACTATCAGGTTTATCATCCCTCCAAGCAGCTTGTCCCACTTATATTGACAATGCTCCATTCATCAAATACGATGTGCCTGGTGATGGTGACTGCTTTTTTCATTGCCTAAGTCTAAGCATCACTTGAAAACTAAATATGTTCAGACAATATAGGAGATATATATATATGCTATAAAATAATTATTAGGCTTATAAATTTCTATGCATAAAAACGTCGCATTGTTGCTTAGTCAGATATATTTGTTACACAGTGTGTTTGTGACCTAATATGGGATATATGGGATATATATATTAAATCAAAGTACTGAAAGTACTGAGAATGCAAGGTTTGATAGGAAACCTAAAGACTTTATGAATATTTGCACGACTGCTGGACATTTAAAATTTCCATTAGAGGGTCGATCCATTCCAAATATACAATGTTGTGATCAATTGTCATTAAACTGCTTCAAATCTAGACTAAAATATTTATTTTATAAAATTGCTGATGGATAACCAAAATTAGTAGTTCAATTACTATCAATTGAATGTTGATCAAGGAAATACTCCATATTCTCGAAATACACTAGAATTGTCTTTATCTGTTATTTTCATTTATAGCGATGGTGCATCAAGGGGATTCTTATAAATGTTCCTCCTCAAGTGTTGTTGCTCAAGACTTTTACAGATGGAAGAGCTTCTCTGGTGTGCTCATCCACACCAATACAAATTAAAGTGACGTGTAGTAGAAAATGTCTTAAATGCGAGGACCTTGCAGAGAAGGTATTAAAATGATTCTGATTTTAATTTGTGTAACAGGATATTTGAAGGGACAGAGAGCACTATTGATTCTCTATAACAAATATATATATATGTTTGCATGTCTATTATTACAGCAGCAACGTCTGACTATAATGCTGGTAAATACCTCTGTACTCCCGATACAGGTGTGGCTGTGCTTGCTAAAGGAGTCTGGATTCAATCTTCCTATCATTCAGGTGTTGTTCACGAAGACAGTGTTAGATGGGATAGCTTTTCTAATGTTCTCATTAACACAAATACAAATTAAATTGACTTGTAGCAGAAAAGGAGATTGCACTAAAATGGGTGTTATTGAATAAAAACGCAGATTTTTATAGTTTTAGTACTATGCATTTGGACAATTGAACTTTAAATATATATTATTGCATTTATGTTACAATATATGTATTAAATATATGCAAATGGATTGAACTGCAAGTCATTACAATATTAGTTACAGTTCTGACCATTGCAGCTGGAAAATATATGTGGTTTTCATAATATGTATAATAAAGAAGGCATTTTACTGAATGTTTACAATGAAATCTGATATCAGTATCAGTGAAAAACGGTAACAATGAACCAAACTGAGTGTGTAAGTCTCAAAAGGGGTACATCAGTATTTTTCTAAAATAATCAAAACGCCTTAAAAAATCAAATTGATAATACAATCGTCATATCACTCAAAATGTAGTGTAAACGCCTCGTTTTTCAGGTGTAAACATTCAATTCATCATACATATTGAATGAAATCGGGCACAAAATACTTAAATTAACACTGGTGCGTAACCTATGATAGCATATATTACTGTGTACAATGAATTTTCTTATAAATAAGGGATCCTTTTTAAAATGTATTCATTATGGTTTGGCCCTTTGTAATTGAACATATCATTATTTGGCAATTGCAAGTGGGACCCTAGACCCTCATGAAAAGCCTGTTGTACCCGTTTAGTGCTGATGTGTATATGCATATCAATGTGCCTCTTCTGCTTCGAGGCATTATGTGTTCTATGTATACGATATGAAACCCTCATCTACATAGTCAAGGTAGGGTATCTCGGGGTTAAAATAGTTCTACTTCATCAGGCATTTTGGCTAAATATTGTGAACATTCACTATTTAAGTCTTTTTTATAAACAAAAGCTTTCGCCTTTCGGAGAACAACACAACATGTAGCGGACATTTCATTAAAAAACAGGCAGAGATATAGCCATAAACAATATGAACAAATGAGAAAGTGTACTGTTTAAGAACATATTTAGGACAGAGGGGAAGCTGGCGTTGGTGTGGAGGGTGTGGATGATAATTGACATGGGAAAACGTATGCCAAACACACACATCCAAACCCTCTTGATGATAGGTGGGGAGTGGGGATTGAGGTGAGCAGCATGCATCAGCATATGACCATTTAAATATAGGTCTGTGAGTGTGGGTGGTGGGGAGGTGTATCCATATATGACTGCGCTATGAATAAGAACGTAATATACGGTCTGTCACAACAGATTGGAGTTAAAACTTAAAAGTTTATTTGAGCCTTAATTACTTATCCGTCAGTCTAGATATGCTATAACCACAGCATATATTAAAACGTTAATACTATTTTATTTCAGATATGTTACAAGATATGCATTAAATATCAAACTATTAGTATCAACATATGCAAATCGATTGAAATAACAACATTAGTTACAGTTCTTTCCATAGAATCTATTCGAATGAACGGTTCCCTGATCCTTTGCCTCTGTTTGGGGGTCGGCTCGAAATAACGTACGATAATATGTCGATGGGCCGTAAAACTCCAATTCAATATGTTGGTTTCTAAAATACTAGTAGTTTATATGTATCCTTTTCTTTTAATACTGTTTCAGCATACATGAATGCAAACAGTTATCTCCTTCTATTAAAGGCATTTTCTGTAGTTTTTCATGCGCAACATTTTGGGCGGCTTCTCTTCTAATACTATTGGATGGATTTTCCTAAAAATGTACAGGAATGTTGCTCTTGATGTCTAGTTGTATTTATCTTTTTTTTTTTGTAATTATTTTTTTATATATATTTTTTTTAATTTTTTTTTTTTTTTTTATATTTTTTATTTATTTTTATTTTCTTTATTTATATAAATGCCTATTATTAGAAACATACATAAAATAGGAAAAATATAGCATTTTGTAAAAATTCAAACAAAATTAAAAAAAATTAAGCATAATGATAGGGTTCCAAAAACCAATATTAAATCTCAATATGCATGGTGACCTATAATTTTAATTGCATATATTGTCTTACTATATGTTCAAATAAGTGCCTAGGAAGTTTGAACAAATTCCGTTATTAGGAACACAACAAAAAAGGAAAATATACAATTTCTATATAATTTCATACAAAACTTGACCTTTTAGCATAGAGTAGGGTTTAAATAAAAAATCAAACAAGCATGGGGACCTAATATTTTTAGTGCACATTTTGTTTTTATATATGTTAAACTATGTGCTTAGAAAGTTCAAACAAATTCTCTTATTGGGAACATACAAAAAACAAAATTGTATCATTATGGGCTAATTTGTGCATAAATTGTGGTAATGGTCTCAACAGATTTTGTAAAAAATATAGGTTTTACATAAAGATGAGCATTAAATGTTATTATAATTAAATGTTCTTTACTTTAATACAATTTTAGCAGAATTGTTACCAATGAATAAATTATTAGACTTCAAAAATGTCTTATTTAGCTAGTTCATGGACTTGTTCAACTTTTTGGACAGATTGACATGATGATGGCATTACACATTATTTTTTAAAACATTAACAATTATGGTGACCTACCATTATTTTTGCATTTTCTGTCTATATATATAACAGACTTACTGTACAGAAAGTTTAAAGAAAATCTCTTATGCAGAAAAAGCTATAGAAAATGTCTTTAAATATGTCTAATATACATGTATATGCATGCATATATATATATCTACAACTATTGTTTTTAATTATTCCCGCGCTTTTTGTCGGTTCGTCCGTCCGTGTATAATGGACAATGTCTCCTCCTAGCCTCAAGCGTCAACACATATATTAAGGGTTTTTCCTGTGCCCTTGGTGGGGGGACGGCGTCAAAATCATTCCAAATAAGGTCATGTTGCATATCAAATTGAATAACATTGAGAGCAGTGCATTGTCCAAAAGTCATCTTGTTTGGGGCGGAAGGGTAAACATTTATAACTTAGCATACGTCTCATGTTTAAGTGGTTTTACATAAAAAGTACAATTACTCCTACATGCTTATCTTAAGAATGTGAATGTGTGTATAGATATATGTTTGTTATCAGAACGGGTTATTTAATGCAACATTGCAAAGCTGCAAACAGAAAAAGTAAAATAGGAACATTTGATAACTTAACAGTGTGCAGACCATATCCTGAACACATAAAACAAGAAATACAAGCATTCATATACCTGATCAGTATGTGATTGCTCACTAGGAAGTGACATTTTATAGAACATTTTCATCTTCAAACATCACACCAACATGTTCAGCAATTCATTTTTTGTTACGAATAGATCCAATTTAACGTTTTAACACTTTCCTGTCCTGCTAGGCGAGCTATAACTCGAATTTGTAAGCCTAGATATAGCACACGAAAACCGGCACTTCACATTTTTTTGCTACGGGTGTAGCGAGGGTCAACGGTAGTGGACTGTACTGGTTGTAAGAGTTTTTCCCTACGGTTAGTTTGGGTTATATTGTGAGCATATGTGCGGGTGTATTGATCAAATTTCTGTAAGGGTGTATTTGAATATACGAGAGATAATACACGAAACGTCCTAAATGTCCTTAAAAATTATATTGGCATAGCGTGTTAAAACACACTGATTGCTCGTGATGTCCCGTTGTCATGGTGGGATTATATAGCGCTCTGGGGCGTAGCTAGAGCGGTTTTAAAAGTAAACAAGAATCATATAATGCATGTGTGTGGGGGGGGGGGGGAAGGGGGTAGGGGGAGGTGGGGTTCTCAATATATTAAACGTAGATAATCAGTGGTGCATATGTTTCATTCCTGCTTTGATGACTTAGTCTGAATTTTCTTATTGTTGCTGCCGTGCAACGTGTACGCAGCTGCGCACTCTGCGTACATTTAGCTACTACCATGGCCCTATTCGTACTTATAAAGAAAGTAACTCTTAATTAACCCTTTAAGTATTGTAACCATTTAGACTCGTTACTTTACTCCAAGGTTATAATGAACCATTGTTTCTTCAATCTAGCGTAATTACATTTATTCAAATTTTATTCACATATTAGCAATTTTAAGAAAACTATCGACTTCATGTTATACACGTTTTACAATATCTCGATATATGAATATATGTATAATTTATACTATCCTCTCTCAATTGCAACACCCCTTTTTCACTTTTGTTTTACTCGCTACGTATTCAACGACAGGGTCATCCACAGGGCATTTAAGGGCGTATTCACTATCACTTAATTGTAAAATGTAATTGCCCCCTACTCCTTAATTGACCCAATACCCATGGATGTTCCTGCCTTATCCCTTACAAATACCATTAAACCTTTAAAATGCATGTTACCTGACTATAAATACATATAGCTCCTTGCAGGCTATACTTCTTAAAAAATCCTTTCATTTACATTGAAATATACTTCAAATTGCATCTAAACAAATCGTGTCCAGAAAAAGATAGGTCACCCAAAAGGCAAAACCCTCCCACAATCACCCCTTGAAATTCAAATGTAATGTCCGTAACGTTTAGCTTATAAAACACAAAATTATTACGTTAACAAACATAACATACCAACCATTATTGAATATTTACTAAATAAACTAAAGATTGCTTGACGGAATTCAATAGCGGTACAAAAAAAAAGAAGAAGAACCGCTTCGTGGGTTTGAACTCGTAACCCACACTAAAATTACACTCGCGGGTAATACTAGTTGAAAATCGCAATAGTTGAGCTCGCTTCCAACTGAGCTAAATGGGCAGGATGTATTACGTAAGACATACTGTATAGTATTTTAAGCTCACGAATGTATTGCTAACGACTTTTTTGTATACATTTCACTGAATAAAAATCAGATTATTTGGCTATGCTTAGTATCTGCTTAATTACGGACAGTGTCAGTTTAAATTATTTCTGTGGAAGACCCTGAACGAACACTGAAATATTGTCATGAGAGAAAGTATGTGCCTATATATGATTGGGGTTAAAGGTCGCTTTCAACACTACATGTAACTCGGCCATATCACGACGGTGTCTACCTAATTATCAACTCTATAGTGCTGCCACAATAGAATACCACGCCGTAGACACATATCATTGAACAGCACGCATTCACATTATACTGACACCGGCCGACCAGTCCTAGTACTGCCATTTATATGCTGAAAGTCAAGCAAAGGAGCTATTAGAAGTCTTTTGTAAACCCACAGCCTCCCGCACGCAACCAATAAACCACCGCCACGGTTCGTAAGCGAAAGAGATCAATAAATAAATAATAGGCTTTCCTCACAATGAAGATACACAGAGAGTAGATATGTAGATAAAATAGAATACAAGTATCAGCGCTGCCTAGTGCATAGTGTGTTGAATTTGAAATCCGAATGAACCTGGTTCAAACCTTTCCGGTACCACTATGTAGGTTGTGTGTTTTGGGTAAGATTTTTCACTTTAGACTCGTCCGTCGTATGGGTACGTAAACCGGGATATCCCGTGTATTGGAATCTACCATGAGAGCTCGTTACAGGGCAAGGTTTATTTCTGTTATGCTATTTTGTTATCTGTAATAATTGTGAAATGCTATTAACTACTGTTATCTTGTATTCGTTAATGTTACGAGATTTCCCCCTTTCCCCTCACAACCCCTCCCGCACACACCCGCCTAACCCTACAAATAGACATTGGCGGCATATGATTGAACTCTTCTCTGTGGACACCGACCCGCTCACGTCGAGGAGAAGGCAATAGAGCACTGCTGGACTTGTCACCCTGTTTGTGCTGTGGACCCAGATCGGTGTCCCGCCCGCCGTGGAACAGTGCCTGGAATTGCCATGGACGAGATTCAGTTAGATAAGTGTCGACAGCCTGCATGGGTGACAGGGAAAAATGTGTGGTCGGTGACTCATCAACTGAACGGAACTGAAGTGGGGAAGACTGCCGCCGCATACGGAGCAAGGGAGTCAGTCAGGTGAAGAAGCGGATGTGGTCCCCAACAACATGACTCCCGGCCCAGTAGGATAGGACAAAGCAGGGTGCAGCACCTAGCGGATGTAGGCTCCACAACACCAGCCGGCAACACCCAACGCCCCAGCGACAACTACACAGAGCGGATGCGACACAACACAGCATATCTACAAGAGAAACGACGCAGATTCAACACAACAGACATCTTTACATATAACATCTAGAAAAGTCCACACTCTAATGTACCTAGCTGTACCGAGATTCCCTGGTGGCTTATGGTAGTAATACACACACACACGCACGCACGCACGCACGCACGCACGCACACACGATTGAACGATAGTTTAAAATGACGTTTAACCATATACATACTTCAACAGAACTTTTAACAGTTGTTGATGATGATGATGCTACATTTTCTTTTACCTCAACAGAAATACTCAATGAATTGTTGTTGACATACATTGTACTTACGGAGTTCATTGCAATGCATTTGCGTTTTTCACAGAACCATACATTATTTACAAAAATAAAACTCGAATTTTTGGTTTACATCTTGTTTGTAAAATATATTCTCAGAAAATTGTTTGTAAACTATTTTCTTTTGTTAAACCTATTCTCTCTTATATCAGAAACACCCGTACAGAGTTTTCAAAATATTGCTCTTAACACGCGTACTTGTCTTCTCTTACACATGTACAGTAGTTCCGCATAAATGTTGTGAAATAAACAAGTGTTGTACAGTGACCTATTTACAAAATTTGCAGGAAATATGCAAGATTCAGGTAATGCTAAACCATGAGTACATCCCTTGATATCTACTTTATAAGACATGGTAGTAAATTAACTTCTGGAAGAGAAGACTCGAATTATTCTTAAAATGTTTGAACATGAAGCGTTCATTGATTTCGCGAAGAGTTCGTCAAATACCACAGATTCAATCCAGATTTGCCGTTGTTTTGGGCATGTAGACGTTTTCTACTGTATGCATTCAATTCAGAATAATCGGCATCGAAAACAAAGTTTTATAAAAGGATATACAAAACAACTTACGGGTTGTTTCCAGCAACGATGTGTTTTTACGTGTTCAATCCGCAATGTTTTCCTCAAATCATTGGTTTCCACCGTACAGGCTCCCATAGCCAGTCAAAAATTCATTAGAAAAGAAATGTCTTGTGTATTTGTGCATGTCACTCTTAAAAATACAGATTCGCACAGTATTTGGGGTGAAGCGCGAAAACGATTTGATCCTTAGCAAACTTTGAGTAGTATATTATCGTTTCTTCAAGAGTAAATACACTTGTAACGTTTGTTTCTTAAGCTCAGTGGGTCATGGAATGGGGCCTGGACTTGGCGGCGTAGGCGAGGGCAAACATCTTTTGTTTTCAAATAGGGTCATGCTGCATATCAAATTGAATGTCATTGCAACATTAGTGTATTAACGCAAAACATGCCCGAAGGTCATATTGAGTGATGGGGAGGGGTCAAAATGTTTTACTAATTCTATATCTGATGTCTGTTTTATCCTGGATCTCTGTTTGCAATATAGACGTTACACTTCCACTGTATTATCACTGGCTCGAAAGTGAATACGTGCCGCTAATTGAAATAGTGCGGGGATATGCGATGGGTTTGCTCCGTAGTGAGGCATGTATAATTGAAAGGTATTGAGTAAACAGGCTGAACAACAATTTACCAAATCATGGGATATAACTCTATAATGCATGCTTTAATTTTGGTAGTTATAGTTATATATATAAATATATATTATGGTATCACCCATTATGATGTGCACAGTTATATATGTAAGAATAATATATGTTGTGGGTGTCACCTATTCTGAATTGAGCCTTGTTAAACGGGTCATTACAGTTATTAAGATCCGCTCCCGGGAGAGGAGCACGATACAGGAATCCCAGAACCTACCCTACGCGGCTAAGGTAAAGTGCCATGCCCAATAATACACCGACGAAAATCAGTCTTGAACCCGGGTCCTACGAATTCAAGTCCTCCGCGTTATCCACTTATCCTCGCCACCCACGCATTCTAAGTATGCATATGTAACAATAATATATGATATGGGTATCACCCATCTCGAGTGTACATGGTTACATATGTAACAATAATATATGTTATGGGTATCACCAATCTCTAGTGTGCATAGTTGCATATGTAACAATAATATATGTTATGGATATCATCCAACTCGAGTATGCATAGTTACATATGTAACAATAATATATGTTATGGGTATATCATCCATCTCTGGTGTACATAGTTACATATGTGACAATAATATATGTTATGGATATCACCTATCTCGAGTATGCATATTTACATGTGTAACAATAATATATATTAAGGCTATTACACATCTCGAGTGTATATGGTTACATATGTAACACTAATATATGTATTGGATATCACTTATTTCAAATGTGCAAAGTTATATATGTAACAATAATATATGTTATTGGTATCACCCATCTCTAGTGTACATAGTTACATATGTAACTATAGTATATGCTATGGATATCACCCGTCTCGAATGTGAATAGTTACATATGCAACAATAATGTACGTTATGAGTATCACCCATCTCGAGTGTGCATAGTTACATATGTAACAATAGTACATGCTATGGTTATCACCCATCTGGAATGCGCATAGTTACATATGTAACAATAATTTACGTTATAGGTATCAGCCATCAGGACTGTGCATAGTTACATATGTTACAATAATATACGTTATGGGTATAACCCATCTCTAGTTACATAGTTACATATGTAACAATAACACATGTTATGAGTATTACCCATACACACATTCATATGAACAGTGGTAACCAGAATAACGCATACAAACAGTCATATGAACACTGGGAACCAGAATAACACATACAACCATGTATATGAACCACGGGAAGCTAAATAACACGTACAACCATTCAAATGAACAACAGGAACCAGAATAACACATACAATCATTCATATGAAGAGTGGGAACCAGAATAACACATACAACCATGCATATGAACAATGGAAACCAGAATAACACATACAAACATTCATATGAATAGTGGAAACCAGAAAGTATATGTATTGTCCTTCTCCATAGCAGCCTGGGATAGAGAAAGTTCTGTAACTACCTGCATGTTTAACTTTATGTTTAAAAAATGAAAGACATTTTCCCTCAATCATAAATTCAAATTGGAACAAACATAGTAGTAGTGGTAGTACTCGCTAATTCCTCCATTTATAGGAGAGCATAAACAAACAATGATACAAACACAGCTATAATACAACCGATACTTCTAGGCCCTACTTGGAAATCTTGGCCATATGGCATAGCCTTCATCAGCTGATCGATTGGGTTATGTTGTTGTTGAAACCAAGATAACGAACGAGGCCGCTCAATCAACAAGTGCACATTCATTCAGACTTTTATCGGGATATCAATCAGCAAACAGATATGGTATTGTTCACAGTTAACGGACTGATTGATATTAGGTTTCACATTCATTATCTTGAGTAAATATAAAACTATAGCTCCATATAATGACAGATGTAATAAATAGTAACATAATTACAGCAAGCTATTGTTACCAAATGTTATCTCAAACATGGATAAACGGGTGAAAATAATGATCTAACATCTACGTGTATGGATGGCTTTCAACCGTGGGAGAGAAATACAACAACTTTGTTCCACTTTTTATGTGTCTCAGACCATGTGTGATAACTTTAAATAATGTCCATTCATTATCCCAGTTTAAATTGAGAGACTAGAGACACTGTGGGTGTTAATACACCAGCTAAACCCTTGTTTGACAGTGTTGACGGTTTCAACCATGTGTGTATTACGAGATGGTATAAAAGTCACATATTTAGCCATTGCAATCATTGACTAAAAATAATATCAAGGCATTTGTAACATAGTGGACCTTTGAATATATATTTTATTATGTATCATATATGTTAAAGCTACATAATCTCTATTTTAACTAGTAATAACTGATGAATATGAATGAGTTACGTGTGAAGTAGTTTCAAATCGACGAACACCCCAAAGGTTGGTATTTAAGCAGAAATCGATGCGTAAAATATCACATTTTTATTTAGTCTTCGTACAGGTAACATCGTTAAATATATGGCTTTCAGAATACATATATGTGATAAAAAAGTAATTGCCCGAAACGGGATTTGAACCACAGACGTTGCGCTTGTATGATGTAGGTTTATCCACTAGACTAAATACAAATGTGAAATTTTACGCATCGATTTTTGCTTATATACCGACTTTGGTGTGTTTCTCGATTTGAAACTACTTCACACGTGACTCATTCATATTCATGAGTTATTACCAGTTAAAATAGGGACTGTACACCTTTAAATACCCGATTTTGTCATGAGTTGGTGAACATGAAGTTACAAATAAGGGCACGCCTACAAAGAAGAAATCTATTGATATAGAGACTCTGTAGCTTTAAGGACATATTTCCCAACGCTAAATGATCATGGACAATACATACAAATCTTGCTTATTTACTGCTCACATGCTGCATGACCGATTAGGTAAGGTATATGTATTGAGGCCCGAGTAAAGTTTCTTTTTTCTTAAAAAAACATTGTTATATTGAACAATATCTAGGGTATAGCAGTCTATACTACTTTGAACTTTACTTTTATGAAGAAGAAAAAACAAAGAATTAACAAGTTTGCTGTACTAAATACAAAACCTTTTTGATAATTCATTGTTTTTAGGTCAATAATAAAACCAAAACACAACTAAAGAAAAACCTCCTTTTATGTTTTAATATATTGGCTTCATATAAAAGCTGCATTGCGAGGACCTCAATATCTGAACAAAACTGAATGACACCATTTTATCATGCATTATAATGTCCAACTGTGATTTACAGTTACCTATACAACTTTTCTATCCCCCCACATCCCCCACCCAAATACAATAGGCTCGAAAAAGATCCTTAATTTGGAACCAAGCCAAGACGTTTCATATTTGACAACACTCATCAATGTTTAGATGACATTTGAGATGGTATATAAATATGTTTATATTCGTCAGCATTGAAAATAATAACCTAGTTTCGCCTGTAGATAGTCATTTGATTGACATGATTAGTAAGCATCAGAAATATAAATTCTATTTTGATCCAACTACGCAGAACCATTAACATTTATATATTGTCAATGATCAAACTACGCAGAACTAGAAAGTTCTATCTAAATTAAACACATGACATCATTTATGGATAACCGGATTGGACATTACTTTGTTATCAGAGGGCGCTAGTGATTGTCTGAATGAATAGTATATATACAGACATCAGAGCGATCCCAGGGAATTTGTGAGTTTGAAGAGAGAGGTAGATTCTGTGGGCTTCGTGGTCATTTGTATTTTATTTAATACTGAATTGCATTGCCAACATTGGGCACTGACAATTGTGATTTCTTTGAGACTGGATTAATACACTTACATAATTTACATATTCACTGTAGGATAGTTTGTTAGTTAGTTCACACCAAATAAGAGCATAACGTAACATATTTACAGTGAACCATGCTTTACCAGGTTGTGTGCCTTATGCTGGCAGTACTAATGGTGGCTGAAGCACGAATGCACGAGGAGCCCGAGTGCTCTAAATATCACTTCCAAGAAAAAGTTCTTGAAAAGTTAGTACGTCTCGAACACAAGATGCAAGTTTGGGATGATAACATGGAAAAGCAGATCTCTGACTTCAACGATGCAGAGGTGGAAAGGACGGACAAAATAGAAAAATCAATTTCGGTAATAAATGAGGCAGAGGTTACACGGACTGACACACTAGATAAACTGAAAGGTTCCGTTCAACAAGAGCTCGAAGGACAAAAAACCAAGCTGGATGAAGTTTTGTCAAACTTTCAACAACAGGTTCTTCGCCTCTCGCAGGATTTGATGGAGAAACAGGGTGCTATAAACAAAACGTTACTAGCATTCATAAAGAGTCAGGAATCTGCAGTCAACCAGATCAAGGGTATTTATATTTTCACATAAAACTGTTGTTTAAAGGCTCATGAGCACATGATTTATGTTATTTCTAGCTGCTTCTAGAAGGAAGACGGGGAAATAGACCAAGTCATCGGAGATCAACAACCTATTCTTAAATGATGCATATTAAAGCGTGAAGTTAATCATTTGACTAAGTTTTCGGAAGCCTTTCGACTTTGGGATTACGAAATGCAATCAACAAAATAGAGATGAAATTTACAAACTACACCTACTAAATAGTTTCAATACGTGATGTGTAAACTGATGTACTATTACGCTGTAACCACTGAAGGTTGCTCTATGCATAACACAAGTGCAGGGCAAAATGGTGTACTTAAGGTAAGGGTATTGGTTATGCAAACACACAGTTAATAAGTTCGCATAACTTTTTACCAAAGAGTATATTTCAACTTAGTTGTTTCAAACATCGCGTGATTTAATGCCAACATGAAGGTAACATTATACACTAATACTTGACACAAAGTATGTATCATCTCCTGTAATTCTAAAAATAAAATCAAGCAGCTTTAATTACTGATAATAAGATTGCTTTGTTTTTAACGCGCCTAGAAGATAGACACTACGTCATGGTACCACAGGTAAGTGTTCCCTACTGTCGGAGAAGCATGGTGTTTTAATAGTTTACCTGTTATTGCAATATAACTAACGTTATCACTCGCTTTACTTTAACAACCATTGAACAGATTTGTAGATAAACTTTTAACAGCCGTATTAGCTAATTTTTAAATATTGAATAAACTTTGTCTACTATGCTTTTCCATACTGTCAGTGATTTGGGAGTTAACTGCCATGGGATAATTTAGAAATAAGCCGTAATCTCTCTTATACTTATTCCACATGATAGTCTGTGTAACTTTTGATTTTTGTGCATATACAATAAATTAATAGCAACTTAAATAATTAAAGAGAAACATACCTCTTTTTCCATTCTTACCATTTTCACGATTTATTTTAATTTTTAAATTTAAAAATGTTACACAGATTTAAGTTGAATTTTAGCCGCAACATATCACCCTCAACCATCATACAGCACGATAAAAACAGTAAAGTAAAACGGCAATAGTTTTTATTCCATGTTATTTTGATAAGACACTGTACGCGGAAAATGCACGGCGACACTACACAGAGGCACATGAATGTGTCTGTAAAAACACATGAACCTAAAAATGACATGCACTTGTTTCTATTACAGCAGGTTTGGCCACTCCGACGGTCGTGTTTAAAGCCAGATCAGTTGCAGACACCACGCCCTCTACTGGAGACTTGATAAGATACACCCAGACTGTCACCAACATTGGCGGGGGATACGACACAGCAACAGGCTACTTCACAGCTCCACACGCTGGGACCTATCTCTTCACTGTACAAATATGTACTACCAACTATGTACATGTCCATATAGTAGCTGCACATATTGTTATAGCAGCAACGTCTCAGTTTAATGCTGGTGGCTACCCCTGTACAACTGGTACTGGTGTGGCTGTACTGGCTAAAGCAGATAAAGTGTGGATTAAATGTTCCTCCTCAAGTTATGTTCATCAAAGTGTAAGTTACAGATGGAATAGCTTCTCTGGTGTGCTCATCCACACAGATACAAACTAAACTGACTTGTAGGAGAAAATGTCTTAAAATATGAGGCCAATGCAGAGGTACATGTGGTATAACATATATATAATAACAAAATATGCATGCATCAGATAGTGAAAACAATTGAATCATCAATAAAGGTATTAAAAATGATTCTGGTTTAAATGTAACATGATACTTGAAAGGGCAGAGAGTTCTCTTGATTCTATATAACATATATTATTATTAGTAGTAGTAGTAGTAGTCGTAGTAGAAATAAATTATTATTATTAGTAGTAGTAGTAGTAGGAGTAGTAGTAGTACTATATTTATATTATTATTAGTAGTAGTAGTAGGAGTAGTAGTAGTAGTAGTAGTAGGAGTAGTAGTAGAGAAATAAACTTCTTTTTTTGCAGCAGCAGCAGCAACGTCTAACTATAATATAATAATGCCGGTAAATACCCCTGTTCAACCGATACATATGTGGCTGTGCTTGCTAAAGGAGACACAAGCTGGATTTAATCTTCCTATCATTCAGGTGTTGTTCACGAAGGCATTGTTAAATGGGATAGCTTTTCTGTTATTCTCATCGCTACCTATACAAATTAAATTGACTGGTAGAAGAAAATGAGATTGCACTAAAATGGGTGTTGCTGAATTAAACGCAGCTTTTTAGTTTAGCGATATGTATTTGGACTTTTTAACTTTAAAAATATATTACTGCAGATATGTTACAATATATGTATTATTATACAACATACACAAATGGATTAAACTACAAGTTATTACAACATAAGTTACAGTTCGCTCCATTGTCGCTGAATATATGTATTTCATTATCGTAATATGTATAATTCTGAATGTTTACAATAAAATCTGATATTGTATCAGTTAAAAACAGCAACAATGAACCAAACTGAGTGTGTAACTCTTAAAGGGGGTACATCAGTATTTTTCAAAGAATCGAAACGCCTTAAAAAATAAAAAATCCAATTTATGATACAATCGTTATATCATTAAAAATGCAATCTCATTAAAATCAGACCCTTTATCACCTATAGCGGAGAGTATTAAAGAGTAATTAGGATATGATTTAATATCAAAGCGTAATTAGGATATGATTTAATATCAAAGCGTAATTAGGATATGATTTAATATCAAAGCGATCAAAGCGTAATTAGGATATGATTTAATATCAAAGCGTAATTAGGATATGATTTAATATCAAAGCGTAATTAGGATATGATTTAATTTGAATCAGATTGCTCAAATTGTGGTGTAAGCGCATTGTTTTTCGGATCGAAAATTTAAATTCATCATACATATTAAATGAAATTGGACTCAAAATGTTTAAATTAACACCGGTGCCTAATCTGTAATAGCATATATTATTGTGAACAATGCATTTTCTTATAAATAAGGGATTTGTTTTAAGATTCATTCATTATGTTTTGGACTTTTAGAATTGAACATATGATTATTTGTCAATTTTAAGAGGGAACCATAGACTCTCATAAAAAGCCTGCTGTATCCCCCTTTAATGATGAAGTGTTGATGTGTATGTACAAATCAGTGTGCCCCTTCTGCTTCGAGGCAATATGTGTTCTATGTATATCATATGAAACCCACTTCTACATATAGCCAAGTTAGGGAATCTTGTGGTTAAAATAGTTCTATAATACATCAGGCATTTTGGCTAAAGATCATAGTGAGAATCACACATTTAAGTTTGTTTTATAAACAAAAAATGTCGAAGAACAGCGCAGCTCGACTGCTCGGTTTTCAAAGAAAAATACATTATACACCTGACGTACTATAAAAACGGCAGATATAGCCATAAACAATATAAATACATGAGAAAGAGGCATGTTTAAGAAAATATTTATGAAGGGAGCTCGCGAAGATGTTGAGGGTGTGGGTGATAACTAAAACGGGAAAGTTATGCACTATGCAACATATAAATAAACACAGAATTGAATTGAATATTGGTTAACAGCTCATTAACACAGTATATGCTATTTAGAGCCGCCTCATAAAAAAGGGAAGGATACACAGGATTCCGGGAGGATACACAAGATTCCGGGAGGATACACAGGAATCCGGGAATCAGTCCTACTCGTTATAACAAATATATGCCTATGGTTCTTAAACGTGCTCTGCGGATAAACTCCGATACACGCGATCGTCCGGTTTGCATCCCCGTCCGACTAAGGATCGAGGCTAAGGGAAAGTGTCTTGAATAATAAACAAAGTAGAAAATGGTGTAAATGTAGGTACAGTGTAGTGTTGGTGGGAGAGTGGGTTGATAAGAGAGATGAGCAGTGATATTTGCCTATAAAAGTGTCAACAACACAACATAAATGTGGAAAAATGATAACATGGTTGGAAGGGAGCGGTGATGATTGAGATGGAAAAACAGTATGAAAGGATTGGAAGGTGTACATGTAGGCACAGTGTAGTGTTGGTGGGAGTGATGGTGGGAGTGTTGGTAGGAGAGTGGGTTGATAAGAGAGATGAGCAGTGATATTTGCCTATAAAATGCAGAACACAGCATGCATGTGGAAAACATTTTGAAATGGTTTGAAGGTAGCAGTGATGAATGAGATGAGCAGAGGTATGCTTTCAATTCAAATTTAATATATTAGACAAAAACAAAATATGTACGACATATTGTGTAGGATGGCAGTGTGTGTGGACAGAAAGCAAACTAACTTTCGTCCCATCCCCCACAAACACACACTCCATAAACACACTCACATACCGCACTACCTCTGCTCTCCTCACCCCCCCCCCCCCCCTCACCCCACCTCATAATCAAATTGAGAGGATTGATTTGAAGAAACAGTAAAAGCAACAAAGCATTTGATATCGCACTCACAAACCACCATACCCCAATTCACAAACCCCTCTTGAAGATAGGTGGGTGAGGATGGGGAGTAAGATGAACAGCAAGCACCATGGTGTAAGAATAAACCAACCAACACAGTCACATGTACTTTTCAAAATGTAAAAAAAATGGGCCTGTTCTGTTTTGTTTGTTGTTGTTGTTAGTTTTTGTTGTTTTTTATGAAGGGTGGGGCGGGGAGGGATGAGGAGGGGTGGGGTCGAGAAGACCAAGTCACAATATTGATTGCGCAATGAATAAGAGCGTAAATATATGGTCAGTAACAACATATTGGATGCACCAGTCTAGATAATGCTATAACCATAGAATATAATCAAACGTTAATGCTACTTTATTGCAGATATGTTACAAGATACGTATTGAACATCACAATATTACTATCAATATATTCAAATGCATTGAACTACATGTTATTACAACAATATTAGTTACAATTCTTTCCATAGAATCTATTTGAAAGTAAGAGTATGAAAAAACATTTCCCGGATCCTTCGACTCTGTTTTAGGCGGTTCAAAACAACGTACGGTATAGTGTTGTTGGGCCGTTAAACTTCAATTCAATCATTCCAAAATTATATGTAGGCTTTTCTTTTAATAATGTTACAATATACATGTATGCAAACAGTTATCTCCTTCTATTAAATATGTCTTATATACATAAATATGCAAATATATAACGTCATGGCTCCCATTATCGTGGTATATCGTGGTGAAACGTGAACTGCGCTACAACCATTCTTAATTGTTCTCGATTTCAATGACCTCTGAATTCAGTAATATATCATCTTTGTTTACATTGACAAAATTGTCTCCCGTTAATCACTTTTTACCGGATGTCGTGAACTATTCCGATTGGGTCGGAAGATTCTATTATTGATAGAGGGTCCCCATTATCGTGGCAATTCGAAAATTGATTCAAATGAGACATTGTAAGGGTAAACCATGTTGTGAAGTTAATTAAAACTTTATTCAGACAAGGTTTAATAGATGTAAACATGATTTACACATATAATATCAGCTAAATCTTAAATTGGAAAATTGTAGCGGACTCGACTTTTTGAGTATTGCATCAGACCACATGACCAGCTCATGGTTTTGCTACTGTACCGTATAAACTCCAAAAATTAAATAGTACATATAGTAAGATTTTTGATTAAATATAGGCATTTTTTATGTTCTATAATTATTTTAAATCAAAAACACAAGGTTCAAAAGCCAGTCCATGACCGCTCTTTTTTCAATTTGAAACCCACACATCAAGAATTTGGTTTGGCAGAGTCAATGCTCTTTATTATAGGAAGTACGGTATGTGCTTCGCAATGCCTTTTTATGAATACCCCTTCAGTAAAAATGAAATAGTCCGAACTGGTGTGACCCAGTAGAAGCAGCGTCTGCATTCTGGGACAACAGACGGACGAATGTAAACACGAAATAACTTTGTAAGGGGATATATATGAGGTAGAAACATTGTCCAAACTTAAAAAACAGTTGTTCTTTAACAGATTTTTACTTTTTTTAAAACTTTAGGAAAATTGATGCAGTTGATTTACTTTTTATATTCCAACAGTGTTGGGGATTCCCTTCTGGTAAAAATAGCTCACGAGTTGTGACGTCACTCATCGTCATATATAATAAATATCGCGTGTTATGACGTACCACGATAATGGGAATACCACGATAATGGGGGTCATGACGTTACAATGTAACATACAAATATATTTTAATTATCCCCGCATTTGTTTGTTTGGGATGAAACGCGAACACGATTTGTTGCTTATAGCAAACGTTGAATAGTATATTATGCCTCAAGAGAAAATACACTTGTAACGGGTTTTAAGTGAGCTCAGTGGGTCAAGTCCTGGGGCTTGGACTTGGCGGCATAGGCGGGATCAAATTTGTCTTCAAATAGGGTCATGTTGCATATCAAACAGAATGTCATTGCAACAATAATGTATCAACGCAAAACATGCCCGAAGGTCATATTGGGTGATGGGGAGGGGTCAAAAGGTATTACTAATTATATATCTGATGTCTGTTTTATCCCGAATCTCTGTTTGCAATACAGACGTTAACCTTCCACTGTGTTATCACTGGCTCAATAACGTATATTATTGTAACATATGTAACTATGCACACGCACGATAGATGATACCCACAACGTAACCTTTTGTTACATATGTAACTTTGCACATTCGGGATGGGTGCTATCCATAGCATATACTATTGTTCATTTGTAACTATGCACACTCTAGATGGGTGATACTCATAACGTATATTATTGTTACATATGTAACCATGCATATTCCAGATGGGTGATATCCATAGCATATACTTTATTTACATATGTAACTTTGCATACTCGATATGGGTGATATGAATTATTGTTACATATGTAACCATATACACTCGAGGTAGGCGATACCCATAACATATAGTATTGTTACATATGTAACTATGCATACTCGAGATGGGTGATATCCATATCAAATATTATTGTTACAAATGTAACTATGTACACCCGAGATGAGTGATATCCATAGCATATTATTGTTACATATGTAACTTTGCACACTCGAGATGGATGATACTCATAACGTATATTATTGTTACATATGTAACTATGCACATTTGAGATGGGTGATATCCATAGCATATACTTGAGTTACATATGTAAATATGCATACTCGAGATGGGTGATATGAATTATTGTTACATATGTAACTTTGCACATTGGATATGGATGATATCCTTAACATATATTATTTTTACATATGTAACTTTGCATACTCGAGATGGGTGATATCCAGAACATTCATATGAACATTGGGAACCAGAATAAGACATACAAGCATCATATAAACAGTGGGATCCAGAATAACACATACAACCATTCATATGAACAGTGAGAACCAGAATAGCACATACACACATTCATATGAACAACGGGAAACTAAATAAAACATACAACCATTCAAATGAACAACGGAACAAGAATAACACATACAAACATTTATATGAAGAGTGGGAACCAGAATAACACATACAAACATTCATGTGAACAGTGAGAACCAGAATAACACATACTACCATTCATATGAGCAGTGGAAACCAGAATAACACATATAACCATTCATATGAGCAGTAGGAACCAGAATAACACATACAACCATTCATATGAGCAGTAGAAACCGGAATAACACATAAAAAAACTTCATATGGGCAGTGAAAACAAGAATGACACATACAAACCTTCATATGAACAGTGGAAACCAGAATAACACATACAAACATTCATATGGACAGTGGAAACCGGAATAACACATACAAACCTTCATATGAGCAGTGGAAACCAGAATAACACATACAACCATTCATATGAGCAGTTGAAACCAGAATAATACATACAAACATGCATATGAACAGAGGAAACCAGAATAACAAAGTACATGTCTTGTCCTCTTCCATTGCAGCCTGGGATAGAGAAGTTCTGTAACTACCCGCATGTTTAACTTTATGTTTAAAAAATGAAAGACATTTTCCCTCAATCATCAATTCCAATTGGAACAAATATATAGTTGTAGTGGTAGTACTCGTTATTTCTTCCATTTTTAGGAGAGCATAAATAAACAATGATACATACAGAGCTATAATACAACCGATAATTCTAGAACACAAATATATAGATTAAATACATAAATCAACATATTTACATCATGCATAAATCAATCGTATTTGCACATAAACACATACGCAGTCACTCATTCATTTTGAACATAATAGTAACTAGAACGAATTCGACGGCGCGCCATCGCTAATACTCACGTTTTCTTCACACATGCCACCCCCACCCACCATCACACACACACACTTACAGGAGAACAACATATTATTATACACTGTAATCCCTTCATCAAAATGTTCGTTTGAGACATAATTATAAAAAAAATAATTCACCTACTGATACCCTCCCCACACCATCCACATACTCCAACACCAACCCAAAGGAAAGACGTCCTTAGTTTTAAATATAATTCATTTAACATGCAGTGTATCTCTTCCATAGATGACTATTATACCAACTAATGTGCAATAGTACGGAAAAATAACACTGTAATTGAATTAATAGTGTATTTGATACACCTTCCCCAAGGCGCCCACCGATAAAGTAAGAGGAAACAAATGTATACGGTGTAATCCCATCATCATAATCTTTCATTTGAAACATACTTTTAAAAAAATATCCCTCCACCCGCCCCCGCTCCACCCCAGGCTCCAGAGCATACGTCCGAGTTCGAAATAATTAAATCGTTTGATGTGTTGTTTATCTTTCATAGACAATTACATGCACCAGGTTATGTTCAAAAATATTGAAAAATGACAATGTAATTGAATTAGTTGTGTAATTGACTTTTGAGGGCCCTGGGTGAGGAGCCATCATCATAATGTTTCATTTGAGACATAATTACCCACCAACACAATTCTCCAACCACCCACCCGCCCAACCCATCCCCGGACAGACGTCCGAGTTCGAAATAAAATCGTTTGATATGTTGTTTACCTTTGATAGACTATTACATACACCAAGTTATGTGCACAAATATGGAAATTGAATTTTTAGTGTATTTGACCTTTTGACGCCCACAGAGGGCCCCTGGGCTCGGAGCCAAAATAATATCGATATTGCACGTCGTCATCATATGGTGAATTTATACCCTAAGTTTGGTTGAATTCCGTTCTTCGGTTTATGAGGAGATGCGGTAACGGACGGACGGACGAACGGAGGAGATTTTAATATACCATGTTTTTTTTCTCAAACATTCAATCCACTAAAATTCCCCCATAACCCCCTCCCACACTACCCCACCCACCCCAGGCAACCTGTGCCCGTGGGCAGACGTCCGAGTTAAAAATAATAAAATCGTTTGATATGTTGTTTACCTTTCATAGACGATTACATACACCAAGATATGTGCAAAAATATGGAAAAATTACCGTGTAATTTAATTTTGAGTGTATTTGACATTTTGACCCCCACCCCGAGCTCGGATACAAAAATAATGTTACTCTTGCACGCCGTCATCATATGGTGAAGAAATAGCCTAAGTTTGGTTGAATTTCCGTTCGGTGGTTTAGGAGGAGATGCGATAATGGACGGACGGACGGATTTACGGATGCGATTTTAATATACCTTTTTTTTCTTCAAAAAATTAAATCCACTAAAAATCCCTAATATACCTCTTCCAACTCCACTCCACCCTACCCTGGGCCCGTGGGCAGACGTCCGAGTTCGGAAATAATAAAATCGTTTGATATGTTGTTTACCTTTCATAGACGATTACATACACCAAAAATATGGAAAAGGTAAAGTGTAATTAAACTTTTAGTGTATTTGACCTTTTGACCTGCCCCCCCCACACCCCTTAAGGGCCTCTGGGCTCGGAGCCAAAAAATAATGTTGCTCATGCACGCCGTCATCATATGATGAAGTCATACCCTAAGTTCCGCGGTTTAGGAGGGGATGCTGTAACGGACGTCCGACACCAACTCCACCCCACAAATACAATAGGCTCGAAATAGATCCTTAAATTGGAACCATGCCAAGCCGTGACATTTCATATTTGCCAACACTCATCAATGTTTAGATGACATTTGAGATGGTATGTAAATATGTTTATATTCGTCAGCATTGAAAATAATAACCTAGTTTCGCCTGTAGATATTCATTTGATTGACAGAATTAGTAAGCATCAGAAATATCAATTCTATTTTGATCCAACTACGCAAAACCATTAACTTGATAAACTGTCAATGATCCAACTAGTTATGTCTAAATTAAACATATGACATAATTTATGATATAATAGCCTGATTGGGCATTACTTTGTTATCAGAGGGCGCTAGGCTAGTGATTGTCTGAATAAATAGTATGAATACAGACATCATAGCGATCCCAGGGATATTGTGAGATTGAAGAGAGAGAGTTTAGTTCTGTTGATTTTGTTAGAACTCCGTTGGTTAAGTTTTGAATTAGCTGTTTTAATTATTTGTATATAATCGTCATTTGTATTTGATTTAATACTGAATTGCATTGCCAACATTGGGCACTGACAATTGCGTTTACTGTTGATACTGCATTAATACACTTAAACAATTTACATATTCACTATATGATCGTGTGTTAGCACGAATACATGAGGAGCCCGAGTGCTCTAAATATCATTTCGAAGAAGAAGTTCTTGAAAAGTTAGTACGCCTCGAACAAAAGATGCAAGTCTGGGACGATAAAATGGAAAAGCAGATCTCTGACTTTAAAGATGCAGAAGTGGAAAGGACGGACAAAATGGAAAAATCCATTTCCGTAATAAATGAGGCAGAGATTGCACGGACTGACACATTAGGTAAACTAAAAGATTCTATTCAAAAAGAGCTCGAAGGACAGAAAACGAAGCTGGATGAAGTTTTGTCAAACTTTCAACAACAGGTTGACCGCCTCTCCCAGGATCTGATGGAGAAACAGGGTGACATAAACAAAACATTACTGGCATTTATAAAGAGTCAGGAATCTGCTGTCAACAAGATACAAAGTATTTATACTTTCATCACATAAACTGTTGTTTAAATGCTCATGAACAAATGATTTATGTTATTTATAGCTTCTACTAGAAGGAATACATGAAAACAGTTGATTAATCTTTCGAATTTGGGATTACGAAATGCAATCAACAAAACAGAGCTGAAATTAACAAACTACGCCTACTAAATAGTTTCAATACGTGATGTGTAAACTGATATACTATTTCGCTGTATACTCGGAAGGTTGCACTATGCATAACACAAGTGCAGGGCAAAATGGTTTACTTCAAGCACGGGTAATGTTTATGTAAACACAGAGTTAATAAAATCATAACTTTACTGAAAATTATGTTTCAACTGAGTTGTTTCAAACATCGGGTGATTTAATGTAAATATGACGGTAACATTCCACACTAATACTTGACACAATGTCTGTATTTTGAACATAAACATAACGCGGCTTTCATACCTGTTTATTTGATTTGTTATAATGTCTAGGAGATGGACGTCACCCTAGTACATGGTATCACAGGTAAATCTGGCGGTCAGTCATGATGTCATAACAGTTTACCTGTAATAGAAGTAGAGCTCTATCACTCGCTTTACTTTTACACTTTTAGATCCACTTTTATCAGGCTTATTATCGCATTTTTAATTATTGAATAAACTTTGTCTACTATGCTTGTCCATACTGCCAGTGATTTGGGAGTTAACTGCCATGGGATAATTTAGGGATAAGACGATATACTTGTACTCTCTCTTACATTACACTTTTTCCACATAATAAATTATAATCAATAATAGTTTGTATAATTGGTTTTGATGTTTTATCATTACATGTACAATAAATTAATGACACAGAAACACATCTATTTTACCATTTTCATGTGTGTGTTTTTTAAATTTTTAAATTAAAAAAAGTTACACAGATTTAAGTTGAGTTTTAACAGGAAATTGTCACTTTCAACTGTCATACTCGTACAGCACGATAAAACATTAAAGTAAAAGGGCAGGATTTATCACATATTATTTTGATAAGACCCGCACGGGGACACTGCATGGCGACTCTGCACTGGGGCACTTGCAGGTGTCTGTATTATAAAACACATGAACATAACAATGGCATATACTTGTTTTTATTATAGCGGATTTGACCACTCCGACGGTTGTGTTAAAGCCAGAACTGTAGCAAACAGCAGCCCCTCTACTGTAGATTTGATACGATACACCCAGACTGTCACCAACATTGGTGGGGGATACGACACAGCTACAGGATACTTCACAGCTCCACACGCTGGGACCTATCTATTCACTGTACAAATCTGTGCCAAGAATTCCAAATATGTAAATGTCCATATAGTAGCTGCAGATAGTGTTATAGCAGCAACGATTCAGTATGGCAACATTGCTGTCCCCTGTACAACAAGTATGGGTGTGGCTGTGCTGGCTAAAGCAGCCAAAGTGTGGATTAAATGTTCCAGCTCATTTTTGTCTTATGACGACAACCTCAGATGGAACAGCTTCTCTGGTGGGCTCATCCACACCAGTAAAAATAAAGTGACATGTAGGAGAACATGGACCAAAAATATGAGGACCTCACATACATTTAGATAAATATTATATACATAATAACAATATATGCATGCATCAGAAAGTGAAAATAATTTAATCCTCAAAGAAAGTATTAAAATTGATTCTGATTTTAATTTGTGTAACGATTGTGATACTAGAAGGTACAGAGAGTACCCTTGATTCTATATAAAATATATTATTATCATTATTATTATTATTAATTTGAAACTATTATAATTGTTATTATTAAATTATTATTATTATTAAATTGTTATTATTATTATGAATAAATTATTATAATTATTATTATTATTAAATTATTATAATTATTATAATTATTAAATAATTATTATTATTAGTATTATTTAATAATTATTAGTATTAGTATTATTAAATTATTATTTTTATTATTATTATTAAATTATTATTATTATTATTAAATTATTATTATCATTATTATTGTTAAATTATTATATTAAATTAGTATTAATAAATTAGTATTATTATTATTACAGCAGCAACGTTTGTCTACCATGCCGGTAAATATCCCTGCACCACCGATACAGGTTTGGCTGTGCCTGCTAAATGAGACACAGTCTGGATTCCTATCATTCAGGAAGGCATTGCTAGATGGGATAACTTTTCTGGTGTTCTCATCGATACCTATACAAATTAAATTGACTGGTAGAAAAAAATGAGATTGCACTAAAATGGATGTTGTCGATTAAAACGCAGATTTTTAGTTTAGTAATATGTACATGAACTTTTTAACTTCAAAAATATATTACTGCAGATATGTAACAATATATGTATGAAACATCACAATATATCTGACAACATATGCCAATGGATTAAACTACACGTTATTACAACATTAGTTACTGTTCGCTCTATTGTCGCTGACAAAATGTATTTGATTATCGTAATATGCGTATAATAAAGAAAGCATTTTTCCGCATGTTTACAATGAAATCTGATATTGTATCAGTGAAAAACGGCAACAATGAACCAAACTGAGTCTGTAACTCTTAAAGGGGGTACATCAGTATTTTTCAAAGAATCAAAACGCCTTAAAAAATCAAAACAAATTCCAACTTGTGATACAATCATCATATCACTGAAAATGCAATCCCATTAAAATCAAACCCTTTATCACCTATAGCGGAGAGTATCAAAGATTGCTCAAATTGTGGTGTAAGCGCCTTGTTTTTCGGATCGCAAATGTTAATTCCTCAAACATATTGAATGAAATCGGGCTCAAATGCTTAAATTAACACTGGTGCGTAACCTATGATAGCTGTGAACAATGAATTTTCTTATAAAGAAGGGATCTTTTTAAGAACCATTCATTACGGTTTGACCCTTTACAATTGAACATATGATTATTTGTCAGTTTTAAGCGGGACCCCTGGACCCTCATAAAAAGCCTGTTGTAACCCCTTTATTGATGAAGTGTTGATTTATATGTGCAATGCGCCCCTTCTGCTTCGAAGTATTATGTGTTGTATATGTATATTATATGAAACCCTCATCTACATATAGCCAAGTTAGGGAATCTCGTGATTAAAGTAGTTTTATAATACTTCATCAGGCATTTTGGCTAAATATGATTGTGAGAATCACAAATTTGTTTCTTTTATAAACAAAACAAAAAATGTCAAAGAACAGCGTAGCTGGACTGCTCGGTTATCAAAGAACAATACATTATACACCTGGAATACTATAAAAAAAACAACGGCAGATATGGCCATAAACAATATACATACATGAGAAAGAGGCCTTTTTAATAAAAATATGTATGTAGGAGATAGAACTGGTGAGTATGTTGAGGGTTTGGTAGATAATTAACACGGGAAATGTATGTCCTATGCACCAAAGACATAAACACAGATTTGAACTGAATATAGCTTAAAGGCTCGTCAACACAGTATATGTTGTTTAGAGCCGCCCCAGAGTAAAGGGAAGGATACTCAGGAATCCGGAACCTGTCCTACTCGTAATAACAAATATATGCCTTTACCGTGCTCTGCGGATACACTCCGATACACGCGATCGTCCTGTTTACATCCCCATCCGACGGACGAGACTAAGGATCGAGGCTATGTGAAAGTGTCTTGAATAATAAACAATGTAGAAAATGGTGTAAATGTAGGTACAGTGAAGTGTTGGTGGGAGAGTGGGTTGATAAGAGAGATGAGCAGTGATATTTTCCTATAAAAATGTCAACAACACAACATAAATGTGGAGAATATGATGACATATTTGGAAGGGAGCCGTGATGATTGAGATGAGCAGAGGTATGCTTTCAACTTTATTTATTAGACAAAAATAAGATATGTACAACATATTGTTGAACAAAAGGTGTAGGATGGCAGTATGTGTGGACAGAGACAAAGAATAATAAGCAAACTAACATTCGTCCCATCCCCCACAAACACACACTCCCTACATACACTCACACACCGCACCACCTCTGCTCTCCCCTCCTCAAATTCAAATTTAGACGATTGATTTGAAGAAACAGTAAAGACAAAGCATTTGATATTACACTCACAAACCACCATACCCCCATACACCAACCCCTCTTGAAGATAGGTGGAAGGGGATTGGGGAGTAAGATGAACAACAAGCACAAAAGTCATGGTATAAGAATAAACAAACCAACACAGACACATGTACATTTGGGCCTGTTCTGTTCTGTTTATTATTGTTGTTATTGTTGCTTGTTTTTTTTGTTTTTTTCATTTTTATGGAGGGTGTCTGCGGGGAGAGATGAGGAGGGTGCGATCGAGAAGACCAAGTCGCAATATGATTGCGTAATGAATAAGAGCTTAAACATATGGTCAGTAACAACATACTGGATGTTTACCTTAATCAAAATTATTACACTTTTCCTACGATATGTTAAGGCGGGCTCTATAGGCGCTCACGGACCACACGCGTTATTTGAGCGTAAATTACGTATGCAACAGTCTGGAGAATGCTATAACCATAGAATATAATCAAACGTTAATGCTGTTTTATTGCAGATATGTTACAAGATACCTATTGAACATCAGAATATTACTAGCAATATATTCAAAGGCATTGAACTACATGTTATTACAACAATATTAGTTACAGTTCTTTCCATAGAACCTAATCGAAAGTTAGAGTATGAAAAACAGTTCCCGGATCCTTCGCCCCTGTTTTAGACGGCTCAAAACAACGTACGGTATAGTGTTGATGGGCCGTTAAACTCCAATTCAATCTTTCCAAAATAGTTTATATATATCGTGTGTTTTTCTTTTAATAATGTTACAGTATACATGTATGCAAACAGTTATCTCCTTCTATTAAATATGACTTATTTACATATGAAACTGTATATATACAAATATATTTTAATTATCCCCGCATTTGTTTGTTCGTTCGTCCGTCCCTGTGTTATTAACAATATCTCCTCCTAGCCTCAAGTGTCAATACATATATTAAGAATGTTGCCTGTATCCGCTTGGAGCTGGACTTGGTGGGGAGACGGGGACAAAATACTTTTTTTTTCCAAATAAGTTCATGTTGCATATCAAATTGAACAAAATTGCAAGAGCAGTGCAGTGACTTAGGAAAATTGCCAAGAGTCGTCTTGTTTGGAGCGGAAGGGTAAACATTTACAACTTAGTATATATCTAATGTTTGAGTGGTTTTATATAAAAAGTACAATTACTCCTACATGATAATCTTAAGAGTGTGAATTTGTGTATATATACTACTACCTTTACTAAGCGCCAATATTTCAATTCGACATTTAACGATGGCTCGTTTTACCAACATCATAAAACTCAGCAATTTATTTTGTTTTACATTTATTGTCAAACAATCATTATTTTCTTATGTATTTTTGCATGTCACCCTAAACAATACAGTTTCGCGCGGTATTTTTGGTGAAACACGAAAACGATTTGGTGCTTATAGCAAACGTTGAATAGTATATTATGCCTCAAGAGTAATTGCACTTGTAACGGGTTTTAAGTGAGCTCAGTAGGTCGAGTCCTGAGGCCTGGACTTGGGATCAAAGTTTTCTTCAAATAGTATCATGTTGCATATCAAACTGAATGTCATTGCAACAAAAATAATGTATAGACGCAAAAATGCCCGGTCATATTGGGTGATGGGGAATGGTCAAAAGTATTGCTTATTATATATCTGATGTCTGTTTTATCCTGAATCTCTGTTTACAATTCCTACGTTAACCTTCCACTGTGTTATCACAGGCTCAAAAGTGAATACGTGTCACTAACTGAAGAGTGCGGCGATATGCGATGGCGCGCCATCGACTTGCTCTATTTTTATAAATACTAAGGTGTTCTCAAAAGAATTATAAAAAGATCGGACTGAAGAAATACCACTGGAAACTTCTAGCGTTTGTTGTTCTTATATTCCTCGATCAGTTTGATGCTTTAGAGCTACAGACCTCTGCCCCACGTGGGTTCGCTCCCTAGTAAAAGAATGTATAACGGAAAAGGTATGGCGTAAACAAGCTGAACAACAATTTACACAATCATGGGAGACAACTCCGTGATGCATGCTTTAATTTTGGTAATTATACTTATATATGTAAATATATGTTATGAATATCTGATAAGTACATTACAAATGAATGTTAACTGTTTTGTCTATGTTTCATTTTTATTATTACTACTGTGCATTTCATGGTGCACAGTTACATATGCAAGAATAATATATTATGTTGTTGGTGTCACCTATTTAGAAATGAGCGTTGTTTAACGAGACTCAAAATATTATAAATATTAAGATCCGATCCAGGGAGAGGGGACAGAGAACCTACCCTGCTATCGAATAGATTTATAGTGTATTTAACGTGCTCGGATGATAGACCCCGACACAAGGGGCCGACCGATTTACGAATCCATCCGAAGGATGGACGAGGCTTAGGTTAAGTGTCATGCCCAGTAATACATCGACGACAATCCTTGACACCGTTGAGTCTTGAACCTGGGTCCTACGGATTCACGTCCTCCGTGTTATCCCTTTATCCTCGACACCCAGTCATTGCAAGTATGCATAGTTATATATGTAACATAATATATGATATGAGTATCACCCAGCTTTAGTGTACACGGTTACATATGTAACAATAACATATGTTATGGATATCACCCATCGTGTTCGTAGTTGCAACAGTAGTATATGTCATGGATATCACCCATATCGAGTATTCATAGTTACATATGTAACAATAATACATGTTATGGGTATCATCCATCTCGAGTGTACATGGTTACATATGTAACAATACTATATGTTATAAACGTGCAAAGTTACATATGTAACTATAATATATGATATGGGTATCACTCATCTCGAATGTACATATTTACATTTGTTACAATCATATATGTTAAGGATATCACCCATCTCGAGTGTACATACTTATATATGTAACAATAAAAAAATATGTTATGGGTATCACTCACCCGGGTGTACATGGTTGCATATGTAACAATAATATACGTTAAGGATATCACCCATCTCGAGTATGCATAGTTACATATGTAACTATAGTATATGCTATGGATATCGCCCATCTCGAATGTGCATAGTTACATATGTAACAATAATTTACGTTATGGGTATCACCCATCGCGAGTGTGAATAGTTACATATGTAACAATAATTTACGTTATGGGTATGACCTATCGCGAGTGTGCATAGTTACATATGTTACAATAATATACGTCATGGGTATCATCTATCTCTAATGTACATATGTAACAATAATATAGGTTATTGGTATCACCCATCTCTAGTGTACATAGTTACATATGTAACACTTATATATGTTATGAGTATTACCCATACACAAATTCATATGAACATTAGGAACCAGAATAACTCTTAATATCATTCATATGAACAGTGGAAACCAGAATAGCACATACAATCATTCATATGAACAACGGGAAATTAAATAACACATACAATCATTCAGATGAACAACGGGAACCAGAATAACACATACAACCATTCATATGAAAAGTGGAAACCAGAATAACACATACAAACATCCATATGAACAGTGGAAACCAGAATAACACATACAAACATTCATATGAAAAGTGGAAATCAGAATAACACATACAAACATCCATATGAAGAGTGGAAACCAGACTATCAAAGTACATGTTTTGTCCTCTTCCATTGCATCCTGGGATAGAGAAAGTTCTGTAACTACCTGCATCTTTAACATTATGTTTAAAAAAGTAAAGACATTTTCCCTCAATCATAACATTCAAATTGGAACAAATATAGTTGTGATGGTAGTACTCGTTATTTCCTCCATTTTTAGGAGTGCATAAGTAAACAATGATACACACAGAGCTATAATACAACCTAAAATTCTAGAACACCAATATATAGATTAAAAGCATAAATCAACATATTTACATCATGCATAAATCAATCGTATTTACACAAACACATAGGCAATCACTGAGTTACATCTGTTTGAACATAATAGTAATGCTACATTATACCGCTAAACATGTTAACTAACCAATGTGTATTTTATATAATACATCGATATTTATCAACAATAATAGCAATCCTTAATATTAATTACTATGTATTAATATAAACTAATGTTAATATTAATAATATAGGCGAAAGTAATTATACATACTTCCACCTATGGGGTTGACCTGCTCAGTAGTGTTTAACCGAGAAAGCGCTATCCAGTGGAATTTGTGTTATATGTATATATAAAATGAGCATGTATTTTCTGCGAATGAAATCTTGCCGAAACGAAATACAAGAAAACATGGGGATATGAAATGGCTCGTTGTGACTATATCTGGCTATTTATAATTAAAAGTAGTGTGAACCGTCTTGTCTAAAACGTTTTGTGAATAATGCTTATGATTGTTAAATGTTACTTATCACTGTTATCAGTATAGTAGTAGAGACCTAGGCCAGAAATAAAGTCACGGTGTTGCTCAATAATTATTATGCAGTCATAATATTCAGTAATGTTAAGGCATTCATCATCAATTAAACATATTATACGTATTATACGTGGGTTTTATTAAATTAGTTCCATTTCCGTTACTCAAATAATTAGGCTATATCGCATAGCCTTCATCAGCTGGTCGACTTGGTTGAAACCAAGATAACGAAAAAGGACGGTCAATCAACAAGTGCACATTCATTTATCGGGACATCACTCAGCAAACAGATAATATGAGTTCCCAGTTAACTGACTGATTGATATTAGTTTTCGCAATCATTATTTTAAGTAAATCCTAAAAGGGTAGTCCAGCTAATGAGAGATGTAATAAATAGTAACATAATTACAGCAAGCTATTGATTCCAAATATATTTAGATATTATCTCATAGATAAACATGTGAAAATAATAATCTAGCATCTATTTGTATGGATGGTTTTAAACCATGGGAGAGAAACACAACAACTTTTTTCCATTTTTTATGTGTCTCAGATAACTAAGTACAGTCATTCATTATCCCAGTTTAAATTGAGAGATTAGAGACACTGAATATTTATTTTATTATGCATGATATATGTTAAGGACCTATTTCCCAAGCTAAATGACCACTGACAAATCACAGAAAGCTTGCATATATACTGCTTACATGCTGAATGACCGATTAGCTAAGGTATATGTATGAGGCCCGAGTAAAGATTTTTCTTTGAACAACATTGTTATATTGAAAAGTATCTAGGGCATAGCAGTATGTACTACTTTAAAATTTACCTTTCTGAAGAAGAAAAAAAAGTTAACTGTACTTAAAACAAAACCTTTTTGATAATTCATTTTAGAACAAACATAAAACCAAAACACAATTAAGAGAAAAACATGATTTGATGTTTTACTATAGTTTAGATGACATTTGAGATGGTATGTAAATATGTTTATATTCGTCAGCATTGAAAATAATAACCTAGTTTCGCCGCCTGTAGATAGTCGTTTGATTGACATGATTAGTAAGAATCCGAAATATAAATTCTATTTTGATCCAACTATGCAGAACCATTAACCTTTATAAATTGTCAATGATCAAACTACGCAGAACTAGAAAATTCGGTGTAAATTATACATATGACATAATGTATGAATACTCTAATTGGACATTACTTTGTAATCTGAGGGTGCTAGTGATTGTCTGAATAAATGGTATAAATACAACGGTCCCAGGGATTTTGTGTGCTTGAAGAGAGAGTTCGGTTCTGTTGGCTTTATTAGGACTCCGTTGGTTAAGTTTTGAGTTAGATATTTTAATACTCTGGTCATTTGTATTTTATTTAATACTGAATTGCATTGCCCCTCGAACACAAGATGCAAGTTTGGGATGATAAAATGGAAAAGCAGATCTCTAACTATAACGATGCAGAGGTTCAAAGGACGGACAAAATAGAAAAATCCATTTCCGTAATAAATGAGGCAGAGGTTACACGGACTGACACGCTAGATAAACTGAAAGATTCCGTTCAACAAGAGCTCGAAGGACAAAATACTAAGCTGGATGAAGTTTTGTCAAACTTCCAACAACACGTTGGTTGCCTCTCCCAGGATCTGATGGAGAAACGGGGATATAAACAAAACATTACTGGCATTCATAAATACTCAGGAAACTGCCGTCAGCAAAATCAAAGGTATTTATACTTTCACATAAACTGTTGTTTAAAAGCTCATGAGCACATGATTTATGTTATTTCTAGCTGCTTCTAGAAGGAAGACGGGGAAATAAACCAAGTCATCAGAGATCAACAACCTATTCTTAAATGATGAATATTAAAGCGTAAAGTTAATCATTTGACTAAGTTTTCGGAAGCCTTTCGACTTTGGGATTACGCAATGCAATCAACAAAATAGAGCTGAAATTTACAAACTACACCTACTAAATAGTTTCAATACATATGTTTAAACGGATGTACTATTACGCTGTATCCTCTGAAGGTTGCGCTATGCATAACTCAAAATTGTTTACATAAAGCAATGGTAATGTGTATGTAAACATCAGAGTTAATAAGTTCGCATAACTTTTTACCGAAGAGTATGTTTCAACTTATGTTGTTTCAAACATCGGGTGATTTAATGCAAACATGACGGTAACATTATACACTAATACTTGACACAAAGATTGTGCCATATCCTGTAATTCTAAATATAAAATCATGCAGCTTTAATTACTGTTAATAAGATTCCTTTGTTTTTAACACGCCTAGAAGATAGACACTACGTAAATGTTCCCTTCTGACGGAGAAGCATGGTGTTCTAATAGTTTACCTGTTAGTGCAATATAACTCTATCACTCGTTTTACTTTAACAACCATTGAACATATTTTTAGATCAACTTTTAACAGCCGTATTAGCTCATTTTTAATTATTGAATAAACTTTGTCTACTATGCTTGTCCATACTGCCAGTGATTTGGGAGTTAACTGCCATGGGATAATTTAGGAATAAGCCGCTATAATTGTACTCTTTCTTACACTTATTCCACATGATATTCTGTGTAACTTGGTTTGAGTTTTGTGCATATAAAATAAATTAATGGCAACTTAAATAATTAAAGAGAAACATATATCTTTTACCATTTTTACCATTTTCACGATTTGTTTTAGTTTTTATATTTAAAAATGTTACACAGCTTTAAGTTGAATTTTAGCCGCAACATATCACCCTCCACCGTCATACAGCACGATAAAAACAGTAAAGTAGTAAAACGGTAGTTTTTATTCCATATTATTTTGATAAGACAATGTACGCGGACAATGCACGGCGACACTACACAGGGGCACATGAATGTGTCTGTAAAAACACATGAACCTAAAAATGACAGGCACTTGTTTCTATTACAGCGGATTTGGCCACTCCGACGGTCGTGTTTAAAGCCAGATCAGTTGCAGACTCCACGCCCTCTACTGGAGACTTGATAAGATACACTCAGGCTGTCACCAACATTGGCGGAGGATACGACACAGCTACAGGTTACTTCACAGCTCCACACGCTGGGACCTATCTCTTCACTGTACAAGTCTGTGCCGGCAGTTCCAAATATGTAAATGTCCATATAGTAGCTGCAGATATTGTTAAAGCAGCAACGACTCAGTATAATGCTGGTGGCTACCACTGTACAACAGGTACGGGTGTGGCTGTACTGGATAAAGCAGAAAAAGTGTGGATTAAATGTTCCTCCTCAAGTTCTGTTCGGAAAGACATTTACAGATGGAACAGCTTCTCTGGTGTGCTCATTCACACAAACACAAATTAAACTGACTTGTAGGAGTACATGACTTAAATATGAGGACCTTACATACACACATATTGTATTATATTTATATAATAACAATGTATGCATGCATCATATAGTGAACAAATGTAATCCTCAAAGAAGGTTTTAAAGCAAATGATTCTGATTTTGATTTGTGTTGATTTGTATTGGCGGAAACTAACAGGGACAGCGGGCACACTCTTGATTCTCTGTATTATTTATTATTATTACATTTTTTATTATTATTATTATTATTATTGCGGCGGGGATCAAACTCCCCGCTGTAATGTCACCAGAATCGTATACCAAATATTGAAGGGTGACCAGATTTGCTACCTGTCACGCCCTCTAGCCCGGGTTGAGCAGAACTCAATATTAAAAATGTCAATAGTACAGATATTTGAGCCATCCCGAAGATGGTATGCATATGACGGTGAACATGGAACCATCAATGAGGCATTTTCATACCATTAAATGGCCAACGGCGTATGGTCGCTGTTTCTAATAAAACGCTTTACCCTAAACGAGAAAACAATGGGCAAAATAAACAAAATGAAATTTAGTAGGGAGCAGAGGTTATGAAGCAAATAACAGTCACGGTAAAATACTAAATTATAAAGCAGGCAGCATATCCTAAGTGTGATTAAACAATGCTCAGAATATTTAGAGCCTGGAGTAGTGGAACCACCTATTCGAAATAAAAGTCAGAAAACAAAAGTATTTGAAATGTTCCAAAGTTATGTAATATAGAAACCAAAAGAAACTGTAGATTCGCGAGTGCATTATTTTTCACGAATCTATGGTTGCGAATGATTTCTCTTACTTTAACCATACGACCACACCATAAACTACTTCAATAAAGGTAGCGACCACCTCGTAAATATATCTTATGAAAAAAACGTTTAGATGTTCATTGTTTACGTTTCTTTTTACGGTAAGTATTTGAGAAAGTAGCACCTGTAGGAACCGCAAACGTAAAATAAATGTCACATATGTAAAAATGGTGACAAAATGTTAAAAACAAAAAAGTCATTTGCAACAAATGTAACACAATTGGTTATATATGTAAAGAAATGTTTTGTGACAAATGTAAAAAAAAAAGTTCACAAATGTAAAGAGAATTGAAAGTCACAAATGTCAAAAAATAAATTCGCAAATGTAATAACGACTTGCTTCACGTGCAAACGAGGCTGTAGTAATAATATCGTTAACAGATGATAATGAACACAACACCGTAATGCAAGATTAAGTGTAAGGTGCACCCTAGAACACTGTTTAAACTACAAGAGGCCCTTTTTGCCAATGCTGGGGACTTATTTAAACTGTCCCACTTTATTGGGATGGCAATAGGGTAAGAGTGAGGTGTCGTGCACCCTGAAACCTGTTTAAAACACCGGTCTTTTTGCCACTAACATACCAAGGCAGTAGCCCTATTGTCAACCCTTTATGTTTGTGATGTAATATCTTGCCTTTTATTCATCGTAATTATTGTTTGTCTCTATTAGTGTTTTTGGTTGACCGTGGTCCTTGAATGCAACATTTCGAACATTTCTCTTCGGCTTTTATAACTACTTGTACCAAACCTACTTTAAAGCACGAATATGATATCGACCAGACTCTACCTATATCTACGATAATTTAATATAACATAGTAAAGGTAATGGATGGTATCTGGAAGAAGCATGGATCAACTACAAATACGAATACAATCATAATGCGTTTCAATTTCATATGCAAAGTACATATACACTAAACTATGACCATTATTCGTATGGTTTAATTATTGTTAATGAACTAGTCTGAGGAACTAGACGACTCGGATAGTTTTTGATCAGGTATAGTCATTAATATTAATGCATATCGTGATATAAGGCTGATATCAGACTTTATTTGAATTATATGTGCACGGTTAGCAATAAAAAACCACTTTTAAACTAATATGTATGTATGTAGGTATATTGGTTACTACAGTGGCATGTGTACAAGTTTCAACATAATATTCAAATATACATTATGGATATAATACGCGGTCCAATAGACCTTAAAGTCACTTTAAAAAATCATATAATAAACGTGATATGATTTAGCATATGCCGTATATGATTTAGCAACGAAAACAAACTCAGTCATCCAACATTTTCATAAACGATAAACATAAACATAACCAAAGGTAGCATGGGGATTAATTTAATGCATATTCACATTTCATATGGAACTGAAGCATACTAGGACGGTTTTCATTTATATTTTGATTGACACCAATCACCCTTCCAGAACGCCTCCAGTCTCTTGACACTTTAAATACATTTACTCAGTATTATGGAACCTTATGTAAAACATCGCTATCATATGAGTATTCTGTGAAGAAACATGTATTATATTCCTTTTCTGTAATTTAGTATGTATGATTAAAATAAAATTTAAATAAAAGTCTGCCCTGCCTTGTATTACATTTTCCGGCTATTGGCTTGGCTCGGACATGAACAAAACCATTCGGAAGACTTCCGATAATAAACGATAAAACGATCCGGAAATGTCCGTACTAATAGTTTAACTAAAACGAATGAAAATGTAAACTTTCGCTATGTTCAGATGGTCGTTGTTTGTAGCAATAACTGCCATTTACTTATGGAATATCGGAGGTTCTACTTAGAAACCTGTACCTGATGTAGTACAGTCATACTAATTACTAGGTATGTGGTCTGAGAAATTCCCCATCCATTAAAATTATATTATATACGACAATTGTTGTATCTTATACGTATTAAATCATATGACATATGACGGTATATTTTCTTTATTAGCTATAATAATAATAAGAATATAACACATATTTAAGGTATTTTACTTGTCACAAAATACATATAGTATAGACAATTTATTCGGAAGTGAAGTATATATTTTTTGTATAATTGGGATAAATTCAAAAGCATCAGCTTGTGGGAAACGCTAAAAACATTATTGAAAATACATTGCAGACACGTGTTTTTATTTGAAAATTGTCAATAACGCTTATTAAATTTCACAATTGGCTGTACGTCTTAAATATTTATATAACAGAAGAGTTATCGAGCGGATAAGTCTATAGACAGACAAACAGACGGGTGGGCAGACTGATTCCAGCTTACCCCACCATAACTTCGTTTTGCAGGGTTATACATATTTTACTTAATATTATGCATATCTGGCTGCTAAAACACTATTTTAAATTGAAACAATAATTTGTATTTGTGCTACGCTCTTCTATGACGAAGATAGCGAAGAGTTCTGAAAAAAACTTGTAAAAAAGGATAAAGAGTTATGAAAAATCGGATGAGAAACAAAGAAGATATGATCATTTGAAGGTTTTTTTGAAACGGATATGGAAACCGCCATTTTGAGAACTATGACATCATAGTTCTAAATTACCATAATTATATTGATAATTTATAATTTTGATAGTTTACTGGTTCAAGATAACAAATAACACACATGTATGAAACACGTTGGTTGCTTTTAAAAATCTTTGTTAAACTTGTTAAAAAGTTTATCAGAGAGGTTATGACCCTATCATTTTGCAACGTACTGCATGCTTGGTGGTGGACCCTTTTACAGTTCGCCACTATGCTTTCCTCTTTAATTGTACGATGACCAGACAGGCTGTGGACCCTATGATGACGCCTACCTAAAGCCCATTGGGACGGTGGCATTTGATGTTTGTCCATGATCTTTCTTGTCGTGCCCTTAATGGTTTATTCTCTTACTGCTCTGGCTTCTGCAAAGTCATTGAGTACCTTCATTGTGGCTTTCTAGGCTATTGTTTTTTTTGTATTATATTTACACGAGCATATTTGTGTTTTACTTATATTGCCTATTGATGCTGCCTTGTTGGTTGGAGATTAGATCATGGCGGGGATTTCTTTATTTACACTGTCCTGTTTTAATGGGATGACAGTAGGGTAAGTGTGAGGTTTGGTGCACCCTAGAACCGGTTTAAACCCCCAGTGGCCTCTTTGCCACTGACCGTTCCAAGGCGGTAGCCCTATTGTCAACCCTTTTTGTGTTTGTGATGTCGTTTGCATTTATTATTGCTTTTGCCTTCTTGTTTGTCTGTTTGCGTGTCTGTTTCTGTGTTTTGTTGTTTACTGTCCTCCTTGAATGCTACTTTCCCTGTCCGATCTTTTTATATTTCTTAGGTCTTATGTATAGGCCATACAGTTATAAACGTGAAGAAGGGACAACTGGGAGGAAAAATAAAACCTGGAAAACATATACAGATAAACATAAGTGTTTTATCTAATATGTTAATATTGATTAAAATGTTGGTACAAAGGGGTTATTACACGATAAAAAGAAATTAAGAATGTTTATCATTTGACTAAACAAATTAACACATTGAAATAATTAAATACATATACACCTCAACCTTATCAGTATCTTAACCATTGCTAAATAGTTAGCCTCATGCAAGACATGCATTCAACTTTAATATGTTCACGTATGTTCTGCAAAATAGTGTTTCATTATTCATAGATTCTGAACTAGCGGTTGTTCTTCTTTTAAATGTTAAGTAGCTTTGGTACAAAACTTAATCTTGCATTTTGAAAAACAAGCCCCAAGCCTGGGGTTTAACAATTGGGATGCCGGTAAGCACAAAAGACCATTATGGCAAGCCCTTACAGCAGAAAGCATTAAGCAATAAACACACATTCAATTTCCTCCCATATTCTCAAGCTGTTTAGAAGATACGGTCCAGACACAAAACACGCACATTCTTTGCCTGTGAACTTGACATTTAGTTCGGAATCAAATTTGATACAGGATATATAGTGTTGAGAGTTATTATTTACAGACATCACTTATTTTACTTACGTAATTCATTCATCACCTTTGCTCAGTGTCATACTCTTTCAAGGTCTTAAGGGGCGTCCGTGGCCGAGTGGTAGGAGTATCTGACTTGCAATCACTTGCCCCTCACCGCTGTAAGTTCGATCCTTCAGGGGCCTAGGAATCTTTATGTGAGGAAGCTATCCAGCTGGCTTGCGGAACGTCGGTGGTTCTACCCAGGTGCCCGCCCGTGCATGAAAATTGCCCGGAGGGGCACCTGGGGTCTTCCTCCACCGGTAGAAGCTGGAAAGTCGCCATATGACCTTAGCTGTTGGTGCGACTATAAAATCAAATTCAATTCAATTCAAGGTCTTAAAACCTATTTTGTGAAAATCCCATTTTATTAATGACGTGGACAAGCTGACATTCTATTATTTTGATAAATCATGAGATAACTCCGTAATACATGTGTTAATTTGGTTCTTGTCATCTGTTTGAAATAAATCTTTACCAAATTTGGTAAAATCCAAACTGAAAATATTACTTTATCAAGCTGAAATGGTGATATTTGTTTCAATAATCAATGGAAATAACTCAGAAACACATGCGTCCATTTTGCTCATTGTCAAAATCCGTCCGCGATCTTATTGAAATCAACCAAAACTCAAATTATTTGAAAATCTGAAATTGTTTACGGAAGTTATCGTGTCCCAAACGAATGATGAAGGATATTTAAGAGACAACGATTCATCATATAAGCTTGCTTCGGCACATTTTTGGCGAATGACATTGACGTGTTCTAATACAAGAAATTGATCAGCATTTGATCAGAATTTGATCACTACACTCAGAGATGTGTGATCCCCCCCCCCCCCCCCCCCACCACACACACACACACAATTTGGAACCATGCCGTGACATTTCATATTTGCCAACACTCATCAATGTTTAGATAACATTTGAGATGGTATGTAAATATGTCCATATTCGTCAGCATTGAAAATAATAACCTAGTTTCGCCTGTAGATAGTCGTTTGATTGACATGATTAGTAAGCATCAGAAATATAAATTCTATTTTGATCCAACTACGCACAACCATTAACCATTATAAATTGTCATTGACCAAACTACGCAGAACTAGAAAGTTCTGTAGACGTTAAACATATGACATAATGTATGGATATTCTGATTGGACATTACTTTGTAATCAGAGGGCGCAAGTGATTGTCTGAATAAATGGTATAAATACAGACATCAGAGCGATCCCAGGGAATTTGTGAGTTTGAAGAGAGAGGTTGATTCTGTTGGCTTCGTTTGGACTCCGTTGTTTAAGTTTTGAGTCAGCTGTTTTAATATTCTGGTCAATTGTATTTTATTTAATACTGAATTACTCAGTATTATGGAACCTTATGTAAAACATCGCTATCATATGAGTATTCTGTGAAGAAACATGTATTATATTCCTTTTCTGTAATTTAGTATGTATGATTAAAATAAAATTTAAATAAAAGTCTGCCCTGCCTTGTATTACATTTTCCGGCTATTGGCTTGGCTCGGACATGAACAAAACCATTCGGAAGACTTCCGATAATAAACGATAAAACGATCCGGAAATGTCCGTACTAATAGTTTAACTAAAACGAATGAAAATGTAAACTTTCGCTATGTTCAGATGGTCGTTGTTTGTAGCAATAACTGCCATTTACTTATGGAATATCGGAGGTTCTACTTAGAAACCTGTACCTGATGTAGTACAGTCATACTAATTACTAGGTATGTGGTCTGAGAAATTCCCCATCCATTAAAATTATATTATATACGACAATTGTTGTATCTTATACGTATTAAATCATATGACATATGACGGTATATTTTCTTTATTAGCTATAATAATAATAAGAATATAACACATATTTAAGGTATTTTACTTGTCACAAAATACATATAGTATAGACAATTTATTCGGAAGTGAAGTATATATTTTTTGTATAATTGGGATAAATTCAAAAGCATCAGCTTGTGGGAAACGCTAAAAACATTATTGAAAATACATTGCAGACACGTGTTTTTATTTGAAAATTGTCAATAACGCTTATTAAATTTCACAATTGGCTGTACGTCTTAAATATTTATATAACAGAAGAGTTATCGAGCGGATAAGTCTATAGACAGACAAACAGACGGGTGGGCAGACTGATTCCAGCTTACCCCACCATAACTTCGTTTTGCAGGGTTATACATATTTTACTTAATATTATGCATATCTGGCTGCTAAAACACTATTTTAAATTGAAACAATAATTTGTATTTGTGCTACGCTCTTCTATGACGAAGATAGCGAAGAGTTCTGAAAAAAACTTGTAAAAAAGGATAAAGAGTTATGAAAAATCGGATGAGAAACAAAGAAGATATGATCATTTGAAGGTTTTTTTGAAACGGATATGGAAACCGCCATTTTGAGAACTATGACATCATAGTTCTAAATTACCATAATTATATTGATAATTTATAATTTTGATAGTTTACTGGTTCAAGATAACAAATAACACACATGTATGAAACACGTTGGTTGCTTTTAAAAATCTTTGTTAAACTTGTTAAAAAGTTTATCAGAGAGGTTATGACCCTATCATTTTGCAACGTACTGCATGCTTGGTGGTGGACCCTTTTACAGTTCGCCACTATGCTTTCCTCTTTAATTGTACGATGACCAGACAGGCTGTGGACCCTATGATGACGCCTACCTAAAGCCCATTGGGACGGTGGCATTTGATGTTTGTCCATGATCTTTCTTGTCGTGCCCTTAATGGTTTATTCTCTTACTGCTCTGGCTTCTGCAAAGTCATTGAGTACCTTCATTGTGGCTTTCTAGGCTATTGTTTTTTTTGTATTATATTTACACGAGCATATTTGTGTTTTACTTATATTGCCTATTGATGCTGCCTTGTTGGTTGGAGATTAGATCATGGCGGGGATTTCTTTATTTACACTGTCCTGTTTTAATGGGATGACAGTAGGGTAAGTGTGAGGTTTGGTGCACCCTAGAACCGGTTTAAACCCCCAGTGGCCTCTTTGCCACTGACCGTTCCAAGGCGGTAGCCCTATTGTCAACCCTTTTTGTGTTTGTGATGTCGTTTGCATTTATTATTGCTTTTGCCTTCTTGTTTGTCTGTTTGCGTGTCTGTTTCTGTGTTTTGTTGTTTACTGTCCTCCTTGAATGCTACTTTCCCTGTCCGATCTTTTTATATTTCTTAGGTCTTATGTATAGGCCATACAGTTATAAACGTGAAGAAGGGACAACTGGGAGGAAAAATAAAACCTGGAAAACATATACAGATAAACATAAGTGTTTTATCTAATATGTTAATATTGATTAAAATGTTGGTACAAAGGGGTTATTACACGATAAAAAGAAATTAAGAATGTTTATCATTTGACTAAACAAATTAACACATTGAAATAATTAAATACATATACACCTCAACCTTATCAGTATCTTAACCATTGCTAAATAGTTAGCCTCATGCAAGACATGCATTCAACTTTAATATGTTCACGTATGTTCTGCAAAATAGTGTTTCATTATTCATAGATTCTGAACTAGCGGTTGTTCTTCTTTTAAATGTTAAGTAGCTTTGGTACAAAACTTAATCTTGCATTTTGAAAAACAAGCCCCAAGCCTGGGGTTTAACAATTGGGATGCCGGTAAGCACAAAAGACCATTATGGCAAGCCCTTACAGCAGAAAGCATTAAGCAATAAACACACATTCAATTTCCTCCCATATTCTCAAGCTGTTTAGAAGATACGGTCCAGACACAAAACACGCGCATTCTTTGCCTGTGAACTTGACATTTAGTTCGGAATCAAATTTGATACAGGATATATAGTGTTGAGAGTTATTATTTACAGACATCACTTATTTTACTTACGTAATTCATTCATCACCTTTGCTCAGTGTCATACTCTTTCAAGGTCTTAAGGGGCGTCCGTGGCCGAGTGGTAGGAGTATCTGACTTGCAATCACTTGCCCCTCACCGCTGTAAGTTCGATCCTTCAGGGGCCTAGGAATCTTTATGTGAGGAAGCTATTCAGCTGGCTTGCGGAACGTCGGTGGTTCTACCCAGGTGCCCGCCCGTGCATGAAAATTGCCCGGAGGGGCACCTGGGGTCTTCCTCCACCGGTAGAAGCTGGAAAGTCGCCATATGACCTTAGCTGTTGGTGCGACTATAAAATCAAATTCAATTCAATTCAAGGTCTTAAAACCTATTTTGTGAAAATCCCATTTTATTAATGACGTGGACAAGCTGACATTCTATTATTTTGATAAATCATGAGATAACTCCGTAATACATGTGTTAATTTGGTTCTTGTCATCTGTTTGAAATAAATCTTTACCAAATTTGGTAAAATCCAAACTGAAAATATTACTTTATCAAGCTGAAATGGTGATATTTGTTTCAATAATCAATGGAAATAACTCAGAAACACATGCGTCCATTTTGCTCATTGTCAAAATCCGTCCGCGATCTTATTGAAATCAACCAAAACTCAAATTATTTGAAAATCTGAAATTGTTTACGGAAGTTATCGTGTCCCAAACGAATGATGAAGGATATTTAAGAGACAACGATTCATCATATAAGCTTGCTTCGGCACATTTTTGGCGAATGACATTGACGTGTTCTAATACAAGAAATTGATCAGCATTTGATCAGAATTTGATCACTACACTCAGAGATGTGTGATCCCCCCCCCCCCCCCACCACACACACACACACAATTTGGAACCATGCCGTGACATTTCATATTTGCCAACACTCATCAATGTTTAGATAACATTTGAGATGGTATGTAAATATGTCCATATTCGTCAGCATTGAAAATAATAACCTAGTTTCGCCTGTAGATAGTCGTTTGATTGACATGATTAGTAAGCATCAGAAATATAAATTCTATTTTGATCCAACTACGCACAACCATTAACCATTATAAATTGTCATTGACCAAACTACGCAGAACTAGAAAGTTCTGTAGACGTTAAACATATGACATAATGTATGGATATTCTGATTGGACATTACTTTGTAATCAGAGGGCGCAAGTGATTGTCTGAATAAATGGTATAAATACAGACATCAGAGCGATCCCAGGGAATTTGTGAGTTTGAAGAGAGAGGTTGATTCTGTTGGCTTCGTTTGGACTCCGTTGTTTAAGTTTTGAGTCAGCTGTTTTAATATTCTGGTCAATTGTATTTTATTTAATACTGAATTACATTGACAACATTGGGCATTGACAATTGTGATTACTTTGAGACTGGATGAATACACTTACATAATTTACATATTCACTATATGATCGTGTGTTAGTTATTTGACAACAAATAAGAGGATAACGTGACATATTTACAGGGAACCATGCTTTACCAGGTTGTGTACCTTATGCTGGCAGTATTAATGGTGGCTGAAGCACGAATACACGAAGAGCCCGAGTGCTCTAAATATCATTTCGAAGAAAAAGTTCTTGAAAAGTTAGTTCGCCTAGAACACAAGATGCAAGTTTGGGATAATGAAATGGAAAAACAGATCTCTGACTTTAAAGATGCAGCAGTGGAAAGGACGGACAAAATAGATAATCCATTTCCGTAATAAATGAGGCAGAGATTGCACGGACTGACACACTAGATAAAATGAAAGATTCCATTCAACAAGAAATGGAAGGACAGAAAACCAAGTTCGATGAAGTTTTGTCAAACTTTCAACAACAAGTTGGTCGGCTCTCCCAGAATCTGATGGAGAAACAGGGCGATATAAACACAACTTTACTGGCATTTATAAAGAGTCAGGAAACTGCAGACAACACGATCAAAGGTCTGCATACTATCTTTATATAAACGGTTGTTATATTATCAATAAGCACATGCTTTACTTTTCTTTCATACTTATTTTTAATTCAATGAATAACCTGTCTCTGTCCCTTTTTCACTATCAGCGATAGGAAGTGAAGGGCTGTCTGCTGTGGGATGTTTCGTTGAAATAAGTCTAGGTTTTATTCTCTTTTTTACTCCCCACAATCATGTATTAGGCTCAATGTTATTGTATATACCTGGTTATGTTTTTTTAACAGAATAGCTAATGCTATATTCGGTACTCAACATTTTCTTAGTACTCTTAATATACCTAAATTTAGAATCGCTATGACGAGACTTATTGTTTCTTCTCATAATTTGTGTATAGAATCTGGCAGATGGCAAAGACCTAGAATGCAGTTCGAAAACAGATTATGTACTGTATGTCAAAAAATATAGGGCGAATATCATTTTTTATTAGAATGCTTACTGTATAATGATTTGCGTAAAACGTATATAAACCGCTTCTACTGGGCTAGACCAAGCATGTATAAATTAAAATTACTGTTCGAAACTCAAAATCAAAATGTAAAAAAGAAATTAAGTGTTTACATCTTCAAAGCATTTGAACTCAGAAAAATACAACATTCATTGTATCATTTGTAGAATAATCTCAGATTGTTACATGTCTTTATACACAGTAAAAACGTTTTACCTTTTACTTTTGTACACTGATCATTTTGTTGTTTTTTGTGTGTTTTTGTTTTGTTTTTGTAGAACTTTGGAAATCAAATAAATAGGAGAGAGCATTGTGGTATTTACAAACAAAAACGGCTATCACTTATCGTTGGTTATACTGTAATATAAACTATATATGATAGTATAGATAGTAGAATATCAATACATATTATTTTCATAGTGGCAATATAATTTGAAAGGCTGTTTCTCACCTTCTCCGTTTATTTCTTCTCCGCTTATTTCCTGCCATAAATTGTGTATATAGCATATATTCATATTACTAAAAATGCTGTTTGTTATCTTGCTATGTCAGTTGCTTGTATGAATGTAAACTATGTCTCACGGGTCTCTGGCCTACTGATTGATGAATAAAATCTTCTTCTTCTATATTAATTACAATTAACAGGATCGCAACTATTAGCTAATTGTATTCTCAAATTTTTAATTTAAGCGTGGTACAAAGAAATGAGTTGTATTTAAGCTAATAATTGTCACCCTTAAATGTCATACAACTGGAAATTAAATTGTTAAACGAAAAGTAGGAGTTATCCCAAATTTATTTTGATTAATGTCCCGCAATGGGACACTACAAAGAGACACTGACAAGTGTTGGGGAAAACACATAATCTAATATATATACACTTCACTTGTTTCTATCAACTGTATTGATACCTGATTATGACATTTTTAAGAGGACAGTTAATAATATATTAATTGCAATTAACAGGAACTCAACTATTTAACTATTTTTTATTCTCAAATTTTAAGTTAAAGGTGTTAAATAGATTTGAGGTGTTTTTTAGCTAAGAATTGTCACTCTCGACTGTCATACAACAGGATATTAAATCGATAAAAAGATAATTAAAAAGTAGGATTTTTTTTATGTCCCGCAATAGGACGCTACACTGACACACTTGAATTTATTGGAATAAACACACCAATTATTATATAGGTTTCACTTGTTTCTATTACAGCTGAACTGGCCACTCCGACAGCCGTGTTTAAAGCCAGATCAGTAGCAAACACCACGCCCTCTAGCGGAGACTTGATACGATACACGGAGACTGTCACCAACATTGGCGGGGGATACGACACAGCTACAGGATACTTCACAGCTCCACACGCTGGGACCTATCTCTTCACTGTACAAATATGTGCCGCTAGTTCCAATTATGTATTTGTCCATATAGTAGCTGCCGATATTGTTATAGTAGCAACGACTCTGTATGATGCTGGTGGCCACCCCTGTACAACAGGTACTGGGGTGGCTGTGCTGGCTAAAGCAGACAAAGTGTGGATTAAATGTTCCTCCTCAAGTTCTGTTTATGAAAGCAGTATCAGATGGAACAGCTTCTCTGGTGTGCTCATCCACACAGATACAAATTAAAGTGACTTGTAGGAGAAAATGTCTTAAAATATGAGGCCCATGCATAGGTACATATTGTATAACATATATATAATAACAAAATATGCATGCATCAGATAGTGAAAACAAATTAATCCTCAATAAAGGTATTAAAACATTATTCTGATTATAATGTAACATGATACTTGAAAGGGCAGGGAGTTCTCTTGATTCTATATAAAATATATATTATTATTAGTATTATTTGTCGAAGTAGTATTAGATTAGTATTATTATTATTACAGCAGCAACGTCTAACTATAATTCCGGTAAATAACCCTGTTCAACCGATACAGGTGTGGCTGTGCTTTACAAAGGAGACACATCTGGATTTAATCTTCCTATCATTCAGGTGTTGTTCACGAAGGCATTGTTAGATGGGATAGCTTTTCGGGTGTTCTTATCGATACCTATACAAATTAAATTAACTGGTAGAAGAAAATCAGATTGCACTAAAACGGGTGTTGTTGAATAAAACGCAGATTTTTAGTTTAGTAATATGTATTTGAACTTTTTAACTTTAAAAATATATTACTGCAGATATGTTACAATACATGTATTAAACATCACAATATATCTAACAACATACGCAAATGGATTAAACTACACGTTATTACAACATTAGTTACAGTTCGCTCCATTGTCGCTGAAAATATGTATTTGATTATCGTTATATGTGTATAATAAAGAAAGCATTTTTCCGAATGTTTGAAATGAATTCTGATATCGTATCAGTTAAAAACGGCAACAATGAACCAAACTGAGTGTGTAACTTTTAAAGGGGGTACATCAGTATTTTTCAAAGAATCAAAATGCCTTAAAAAATATAAAATCCAATTTATGATACAATCGTCATATCATTAAAAATGCAATCTCATTAAAATCAGACCCTTTATCACCTATAGCGGAGAGTATCAAAGCGTAATTTGGATATGATTTGAATCAGATTGCTCAAATTGTTGTGTAAGCGCCTTGTTTTTCGGATCGAAAATTTAAATTCATCATACATATTGAATGAAATTGGACTCAAAATGTTTAAATTAACACCGGTGCCTAATCTATAATAGCATATATTATTGTGAACAATGCTTTTTCTTATAAATAAGGTTGTTTTTTTAGATTCATTCATTATGTTTTGGACTTTTAGAATTGAACATATGATTATTTGTCAATTTTAAGAGGGAACCCTATACTCTCATAAAAAGCCTGCTGTACCCCCTTTAATGATGAAGTGTTGATGTGTATGTGCAATGTACCCCTTCTGCTTCGAGGCAATATGTGTTCTATGTATATCATATGAAACCCACATCTACATAAAGCCAAGGTAGGGAATCTCGTTGTGAAAATAGTTCTATAATACTTCATCAGGCATTTTGGCTAAATATGATAGTGAGCATCACACATTTACGTTTGTTTTATAAACAAAAAATGTCGAAGAACAGCGCAGCTCGACTGCTCGGTTTTCAAAGAACAATATATAATACACCTGGCAGATATAGCCTTAAACATTATAAATACATGAGGAAGAGGCATGTTTAAGAACATATTTATGAAGTGAGCTCGCGAGGATGTTGAGGGTGTGGCTGATAACTAACACGGGAAAGGTATGAGCTATGCACCATATAAATAAACGCAGAATTGAATTGAATATTGGTTTAAGGCTCATCAACACAGTATATGCTATTTAGAGCCGCCTCATAGAAACGGGAAGGATACTCAGGAAGTACATGTTATTACAACAATATTAGTTAAAGTTCTTTCAGTAGAATCTATTCGGAAGTTGGAGTATGAAAAACATTTCCCGGATCCTTCGCCTCTGTTTTAGTCGGCTCAAAACAACGTACGGTTGTTGATGGGCCGTTAAACTCCAATTCAATCTTTCCAAAATAGTTTAAATATATCGTATGTTTTTCTTTTAATAATGTTACAGTATACATGTATGCAAACTGTTATCTCCATTTATTAAATATGTCTTATACACATAAATATGCAAATGTATATATACAAATATATTTTAATTATCCCCGCATTTGTTTGTTCGTTCGTCCGTCCCTGTGTAATTAACTATATCAAGAGTCAATACATATATTAAGGATTTTGCCTATATCCGCTTGGAGCTGGACTTGGTGGGGAGACGGTGTCAAAATATGTTTTTTCCAAATAAGGTCATGTTGCATATCAAATTGAACAACATTGCAAGAGCAGTGCAGTGACTTAGGACAATTTCAAAGAGTCATATTGTTTGGAGCGGAAGGGTAAACATTTACAACTTAGTATATATCTGATGTTTGAGTGGTTTTACATAAAAAGTACAATTACTCCTACACGCTTATCTTAAGAGTGTGAATTTGTGTATATATACTACTAAGTTTACTAAGCGCCAAGATTTCAATTCGACATTTAACGATGGCTTGTTTTACAACATCATAAAACTCAGCAATTTATTTTGTTTTACATTTATTGTCAAAAAATGATTAGAAAACAATTTTCTTGTGTATTTTTGCATGTCACTGTACACAATACAGTTTCGTGCGGTATTTGGGGTTAAACGCGAAAACATTTTGGTGCTTATAGCAAACTTTGAATAGTATATTATGCCTCAAGAGTAAATACACTTGTAACGGGTTTTAAGTGAGCTCAGTGGGTCAAGTCCTGGGGCCTGGACTTGGCGGCGTAGGCGGGATCAAATTTGTCTTCAAATAGGGTCATGTTGCATATCAAACTGAATGTCATTGCAACAATAATGTATAAACGCAAAACATGCCCGAAGGTCATATTGGGTGATGGGGAGGGGTCAAAAAGTATTATTAATTCTATATTTGATGTCTGTTTTATCCCAAATCTCTGTTTGTAATACAGACATTAAGCTTCCACTATGTTATCACTGTTTCAAAAGTGAATACGTGCCACTAATTGAAAGAGTGCGGGGATATGTGATGAGGCGTCATCGACTTGCTCTAGTTTAATTTGTACTCAAGTTTACTGAAGAAATACCACTGGAAGCTTCTAGCTTTTGTTATTCTATATTCCTCGTTCTGTTTGATGCTCTGGAGCTACATACCTCTGCCCCCACGTGGGTTCACTCCCTAGTGGAAGCATATATGATGGAAAAGGTATGGCGTAAACAACGTGAACAACAATTTACAAAAGCATAACTCCGTAATGCATGCTTTAATTTTGGTAATTATATTTATATGTAAGTATATCTTATGGGTATCACCAATTATGATGTGCACAGTTGAATATGTAGGAATAATATATGTTATTGTGTCACCTATTTTGAACTGAGTGTTGTTTAACATAAACATATTATAATTATTAAGATCCGCTCCAGGGAGAGGGGAAAGATTCAGGAATACGAGGACCTACCCTACTATCGAATATATTCATATATGTATTTAACGTGCTCGGAGGATAGACTCCGAAACAAGGGGCCACCCGATTTACGACTCCATCAGATGGACGGACGAGGCTAAGGTAAAGTGTCACGCCGAATAATACACCGACCTAAATCAGTGACACCGTTGAGTCTTGAACACGGGTCCTACGGATTCACGTCCTCCGCGTTATCCATCTACCCTCGCCACACACGCATTGCAAGTATGCTTAGTAAAATATGTTACAATACTATATGGTATGAGTATCACCAATCGCGAGTGTCCATAGTTATATGTATAATAAGTGTAATGGGTATCACCCATCTCTAGTGTGCATACTTACATATGTAGCAATAATATATGTTACGGATATCACCCATCTCTGATGTGCACAATAACATACGTAAAATAATACACGTTGTAGGTATCACACATCTCTAGCATACACATTTAACATATGTAACACTAATATATGTTATGGGTATCACCCATCTCTGATGTGCGCAATTACATATGAAACAATAATATACGTTGTAGGTATCACACATCTCTAGCATACACATTAACATATGTAACAATAATATATGTTATGGCTATCACCCATCTCTGATGTGCGCAATTACATATGAAACAATAATATACGTTATAGGTATCACCCATCTCTAACATACATAGTAACATATGTAACAATAATATATGCTATGGGTATCATCCATCTCGAGTGTGCGTAGTTACATATGTAACAATAATATGTTATGAGTATTACGCATTGAGAGTGTTCATCCATATAATGTACAGTTACATATGTTATAATGCTATGCTTTTATGACTATGGTATGTCAGCTCTACATTTTTGGCGAGGCATACAAACATTCATAAGAACAGTGGGAACCAGAATAACAAATACAACCATGCATATGAACAGCGGGAACCAGAATAACACATACAAACATTCATTAGAACAGCGAGAACCAAAATAACAAATACAACCATTCATATGAACAACCGGAAACAGAATAATACATACAACAAGTCATATTAACAACGGGAACCAGAATAGCGCATATTAACCTTCATAAGAACAACGAGAACCAGAATAACACATACAACCATTCATATGAACAGCCAGAACCAGAATAACACATACACACGTTCATATGAACAGTGGGAACCAGAAAAACACAATAAATATGTCTGTTCTTCTTCCACTGCAGCTTGGGCTAGAGAAAGTTCTGTAACTATCCTAATGTTAAACTATGTAAGAGTGAGATTTGGTGCACGCAAGAACCTGGTTTTGCCTCTGACCGTTCCAAAGAGGTAGCGCTATTGTCAACCATTTTGTGTGTTTGTGATGCATTAACTTGCCTTTTATTCATATTAAAAGTTGTTCTTTGTTTTTGTGTGTGATTGTGGACGACTGTCGTCCTTGAATACTACTTTCCTGTTCGATTTGTATATCTAATTTTATGTTTAAACGAGAGCGTCGCCTAACGCTCGTTTCCTTAAAGTTGTTATGTTAAAAGCATTTCCTAGATGTAAGGTCAATATGATCTGGACCTTTGACCTTCCAACAAAACATGCTTCATTTTAGTGGGTATTACGCTTTTAAAGGGCTTTAAAAGGGCTTGGTGACCTTGTCCTTTAATCTTCTGACGCCCAGTACATTAAGTTTCGTTCTATCAATAAGGGCAATGTGATGTTCATGAGTACAAATGTTATGAAGTTATTCAGAAAATGTAAGCTCATGGTGACCCAAATCAATAGGGCTCCTCCTCTCACCCAGTGCAAGGTAGTTTCATGAGAGTAGATATTAAGATTTAGATCATGATTATTTCCTGAATGTGTATTTTCGTATAAGGTCATGCAACCTTGACCTCTGACTTACTGAAAACAACAAAAATGAAGTTTTGAAGTTATGGTCTGGAATGCATATTTCCATACAAAGAAATGGTGACCTTGAACCTTTAACTACTGGCCCTAAAAACAATAGGATTCCTGTTCTCATCTAATGCAATTTATCAATGAAGTTCCATGAATGTAGGTGTTATTATTTCAAAGTTATCATCCAGAATGCGTTATTCCATATAAGGTTTTGGCGACCTTCACATCTGACTTAATAACCCCAAAACAATAGGTGTTATAGTTTCGAAATTATCTTCTGTAATGCGTATTTCCATATAAGATCTTTGTGACCTTGACATTGGAATTACTGACTCTAAAACAATAAGGCTCCTCGTTTTACCTTAGGCAATGTACCTATATACTTTTATATGAACTGTTATGGTTTCGAAGTTATCTTCCGGAAGCGCAATTACATATACGGTCATGCTGACCTTGATCTTTGACCTACTAGCCCTAAAACAACAGGATTCCTCCTCTCACATATAAGCTTGGTGACTTTGTCCTTTAACCTTCTGACCCCTAGTACATTAAGGTTCTTTCTATCAATAAGGGCAATGTGACGTTTATGAGTACGAATGTTATGAAGTTATTCAGAAAATGTAAGCTCATGGTCACCTTGAACTTTGACCTACTGACCCGAATAAATAGGGTTCCTGCTCTCACCTAGAGCATGGTAGTTACATGAGTGTAGATATTAAGATTTAGATAATGATTATTTACTGAATGTGTATTTTAGGTCATGCAACCGTTACCTTTGACCTACTTACTACACAAAAATAGGTTCCTCCTTCTATCTAAGGCAATGTGCCTATACAGTTTCATGAGTGTGTGTGTTATTGTTGGGAAGTCATTTCGCAGTATGCATATTTCCATATAAGACCATGGACCTCTGACCTACTGAAAACAACAACAATATGTTTCTTCCTCTCACCTAAAGCTGTGTGCCTGTGAAAGTTTCATGAGTTTGGAGGTTATGGTTTTGAAGTTATGGCCTGGAGTGCATGTTTTCATATAAGGAAATGGTGACCTTAAACTTTTAACTACTGGCCCAAAAAAACAATAGGGTTCCTGTTCTTACCTAGAGCAATGTATCAATGAAGTTCCATGAATGTAGGTGCTATTATTTCAAAAGTATCATCCAGAATGTGTAATTCTATATAAGCTGATGGCGACCTTCAATTCTGGCTTAATGACCCCAAAACAATGGGTGTTCTGAAATGCGTATTTCCATATAAGATCATTGCGAACTACCTCTGAACTACCGACTCTTAAACATAAGAACTTTTATGGTTTCGAAGTTATCTTCCGGAATGCGAATTTACATATACGGTCGTAGTGACCTTGATCTTTGACCTACTGGCCCTAAACACACCAGGATTCCTCCTCTCACGTATAATGTACCTATAAAGCTTCGTGTAGATGTAATAGTTTCGATGTTATCATCCGAAATCCGTTTTTCCATGTAAGGCCTTTTGACCTTGACATTTGACCTACTGGCCACAAAAACAATCTCGTTTCTCCTCTTACGTAGGGACATATACCTAGGACGTTTCATGATACATGTAGTAGGTGTTATAATTTTATAACCTATGACGGACTAATCCCAAAAGCAATAGAGAGCAACGCACCCATGAAGTTTCATGAGTGTAGGTGTTATGGTTTCAAAGCTATCGTCCGGAATGTATTTTTCTATATAAGGTCATGTTGCCTTGACCTTTGAACTACTGTGTTATGTGTTATTGTTTCGAAGTTATTGTCCGGAATGCGTATTTCCATATAAGGTCATGGTGAATTATGAGGACCTTACATACATTTAGATAAATACTATATACATAATAACAATATATGCATGCATCAGACAGTGAAAATAATTTAATACTCAAAGAAGGTATTAAAATTGATTCTGATTTTAATTTGTATCACATGATATTTGAAGGGACAGAGAGAACCCTTGATTCTATATAATTATATTATTATTATTATTAATATTATTATTAGTATTATTAGTATTGAATTATTATTATTATTAAATTATTATTATTATTTTTAATAATATTATTAAATTAGTTATTTATTAAATTATTATTATTATTCTTAAATTATTATTATTATTATTATTAATATTATTATTATTATTAAATTATTATTATTATCATAATTAATATTATTATTATTATTGTTAAATTATAATTATTAAATTATTATTATTATTATTACAGCAGCAACGTTTGTCTATCATGCTGGTAAAAAAACCTGCGCCACCGATACAGGTGTGGCTTTGCCTGCTAAATTAGACACAGTCTGGATACAATCTTCCTATCAGTCAGGTGTTGTTCAGGAAGGCATTGTAGATGGAACAATTGTAGTTGTTGTTCCATAGATGGAATAGCTTTTCTGGTGTTCTCATCGATACCTATACAAATGAAATTGACTTGTAGAAGAAAATGAGATTGCACTAAAATGGGTGTTGTCGAATAAAACGCAGATTTATAGTTTAGTAATATGTATATGAATTTTTTGACTTCAAAAATATATTACTGCAGGTATGTAACAATATATGTATTAAATATCACAATATATCTAACAACATATGCAAATGGATTAAACTACACGTTATTACAACATTAGTTACAGTTCGCTCCATTGTCCCTGACAAAATGTACTTGATTATCGTAATATGTATAATAAAGAAAGCATTTCTGAATGTTTAAAATGAAATCTGATATTGTATCAGTGAAAAACGGCAACAATGAATCAGTTAGGATATGATTTTAATGAGATTGCGCAAAATATGGTGTTTTTGACAAAATATGGTGTTTTTGCATTGTTTTTCGGCTCAGAAAATTAAATTCATCAAACATATTGAATGAAATCAGGCTCAAATGCTTAAATTAACACTGGTGCGTACCCCATGATTACTGTGTACAATGAAATTTCTTATAAATAAGGGATCTTTTTAAGAACCATTCATTATGGTTTGACCCTTTACAATTAAACATATGAGTATTTGTCAATTGTAAGCGGGACCCCTAGACCATCATAAAAAGCCTGTTGTAACCCCTTTAATGATGAAGTGTTGATTTATATGTACAATGTGCCCCTTCTGCGTCGAGCCATTATGTGTTGTATATGTATATGTAACCGAGTGTTTATAAAGTGTTTTGATGATAAGATCAATTGTTTTAACTATATTTATATGCTAAGCTGGCAAGCGCTCGTACTAACTGTTTCGTGGTGTACTATGTTGCGTACTGTGTTGTCTCTGTGTTTATTGTGTCGATATGGTGTGAGTGAATGGTTTAGAGTGTTTATCGAGGGATGAGAAGTTCTCACTGCATGCACGGGGTTGACACCCGATAACCCCTTATTGGCGCTAAAATTACTAACTCCCGCCTTCCTATCTCTACTTACGTGGCATTCTACATCTAGCTTTCTGAGGGTAAGGTCGCGAGACCAAACTTAGCTATAGATTGATAGTTTCTAGATAGGCTTTGCCATATTACATAAGCTCTTATCTTTGAGCGTATTTATTGAGAAACGCATATTATGGAAGCGATTCTGGTAAGACTGTTTTAAGTGTTTTTATAGTATACATGTATGTGAAATGTTGCATTTGCTGAATTGAGCCGTTTAGCTTATCTGATAGATTTTCACTTAGTTTTACCGTTGTTGTTCTTATATGTTTCAGGCTCAAAATATGGTTTGATTCGTATATTGCGAACCTGGACGAATGAATAAATAATTTAAACCTGGGAAGTTTTGCGTGTTAAATCTTGCACCCGAGACCCGGTTATAAATGGCGACCACGACGAGACCAGGAAATCATGAGCCAGGATCCGCTCCAGCGTTACCAAACGTGAGGCCGTGGAAGTAGTGGATGCGATCGTTTTCATTTCCGGATCCATATAACAGAGAGGAACCCGGGGGACATTGTTCTGCGATGCCGAGACGTCAGGCAACTTCAACGTAGGGCCCACCAACCAGTATGGTACCATACGCATACGTATACAGTTTTTTTTTTTTTTGTGCGCACTCGCGTGAAGGCACCAAAGGGAGAAGATTTGACATTTTCGCGGGAGTATTTACGCGCCTGGAGGAATCAACCCAGATACGAACTACTTGTGTGTGTTGACAAAGTGAGACATGTGTTTTGGTATGTGAACAAAGTGTAGCGGGATACGATTAGTGTTAGTTTAGATATTTTATTATAATATTGGATAATTTTGGAGGACGAAAATCGTGAGTTATTTATTGTGTATATTTGTATATGTATTAGTACTGTCAGACGTACATTTTTGTTTATGTCATAAAATCGGAAGACGCGTATACTGTAAAATTATGTCTTAGACACACGGACAGATATTTTCAGAGACATTTGATAGAATTAAATTTATTTTTGGCTAGTAAAAGCAAGTTGTATAGATTCGCATGTGTTCGTCCAATTATTAGAATTAACAGGCGATCTAATTTGTAGGCGTGTGACACAGGTTTTGCGTCGTACAGTGTCCACCAGAGTGCTGTTGTTTACGTTCGCCACTGCGTCTGCGACGATTACACGTTTCAGATATTTTGACCATTTTCTGTTTAAAATTCATAGATGTAAGTAAACATTTTGATGGCGTACAATCGTAATAATATCGTGTAGGCAGTCTAGTATATTACTAGTGAAAAGTTGTGTTAGAGGCGTTACATTTTCTTGTTGACATAAATTGTTCACACATTTTCGCGAATGTGATGGTTTGTTTACACACGTGATTTTTTGTGTTAGTCCAGAAATGGAGTGAATATGTATATTTAGTGTTTTTGGTACGATTAGACTAAAACAATTTAAGTCCTCAAAGGTAAATTCTAGGGATAAATATGAAGGTGTTAGTTGTGTGTTGTGTGACTTAAGTAAAGACTGGTAAAGTGAAAGTAAGGTGTTGACACTAAGTCATGAGTGCTTACACAGTACTGTGATAACATTTAAATTGGTGTTATTTAGTTAAATTGGTGATAAACCATGTAAAAGGTGTATAGTCGATATCATACATATATTGTCAGATACAATTAGAGGTATTCCGCTTGAACATATAAAAATTGTTCATAGTGGAATTTAGGGTGTTTACTTCTTCTGTCTTATATCTAGGCCTGTTTAATAAACCCCTGTTTAATAAACTCCGTCACCGTTGCACCCTTTCTAGATTATAATTACCTTTCACAACCTTTCACACGCACTTTAGCATCATCACAGAGATATTGGGTTCCGAAAAAGGTATGTGAATCTTGTATCAAGCTTTTATGTTGTATTGTGTGTTGTATTGCAGATATTGTGTGTTGCTTTATATGTTTTACTAACTGCTTGCCAGCGCTTAGATTAGTTTTACGTGATATATAGTTTAGTTTGTGCTTAAAGTTGCGATATATGTGTATCTATATGCATAGCATTTGAATATTTACAGGATTGACAGATAAACAGTGATTTATATTTGTCTAGATCTGATGAGAGTTTTTGGCCACTGAGGACATAGCGCTAACCGACAACTTTCGCCATGTGGATCTGAGACTAGAACAAGCCAAGGACACAACAACTATAGCCAGGGTGATGGAACTCCTGAGATGCAGTTCTCGAGGAGGGGGGGGGGGGGGGGGGGAGAAGGAGAGCTAATATATCTGATAATAACGCTTCTTTTCTTGATTTAGATCTTTCGATTGAAAATGGTAAAATAATTATCAAAATCTATGACAAGAGAGATGATTTTAATTTTGACATTGTTAATTATCCCCACTTGGATGGGGATGTTCCCCGAGCAACTTCTTATGGGGTATATGTGTCTCAACTTATTCGTTTTTTAGAGCTTGTACTCGAGTTGAGGATTTTAATATTCGTAATCTTTGTATAACTAAAAAGTTACTCAATCAGGGTTACCGTTACCATAAACTTCGTAAAACCTTTGCAAAATGTTATTATCGTAACCCTTATCTTCTTTCCAAATATAAAAGTAATATAAGGACTCTTCTGCGACAAGGACTATCACAACCTGACTTCTATGGTGATGTGATTTATAAACTTCGTAAGATTCTAGGTCATGATCACTTTCATACTATCTTTGTTAAACTTGTTAAAAAGTTTATCAAAAGAGGTTATGACCCTATCATTTTGCAACGTACTGCATGCTTGGTGGTGGACCCTTTTACAGTTCGCCACTATGCTTTCCTCTTTAATTGTACGATGACCGGACAGGCTGTGGACCCTATGATGACGCCTACCTAAAGCCCATTGGGACGGTGGCGTTTGATGTTTGTCCATGATCTTTCTTGTCGTGCCCTTAATGGTTTATTCTCTTACTGCTCTGGCTTCTGCAAAGTCATTGAGTACCTTCATTGTGGCTTTCTACGCTACTGTTTTTTTTTGTATTATATTTACACGAGCATATTTGTGTTTTACTTATATTGCCTATTGATGCTGCCTTGTTGGTTAGAGATTAGATCATGGCGGGGATTTCTTTATTTACACTGTCCTGTTTTAATGGGATGACAGTAGGGTAAGTGTGAGGTTTGGTGCACCCTAGAACCGGTTTAAACCCCCAATGGCCTACTTTGCCACTGACCGTTCCAAGGCGGTAGCCCTTTTGTCAACCCTTTGTGTTTGTGATGTCGTTTGCATTTATTATTGCTTTTGCCTTCTTGTTTGTCTGTTTGCGTGTTTGTTTCTGTGTTTTGTGGTTTACTGTCCTCCTTGAATGCTACTTTAACTGTCCGATCTTTTTATATTGTTTTTACCAGTACAGAAGCTCCTTAGAGAATGGAAGAGGCTCTACATAGAGGACGGAGTTCTGTATAGAACTGCATCTCAGGATGGTCAGGATGTAGAACAAGTCGTCATTCCAGAAGCCTACAGGACAATAGCCTTCAAAGGGATTCATGACGATATGGGGCACCCTGGAAAAGACAAGACTTTGTGGCTGGCTCGGCAAAGGTTTTATTGGCCTGGATTAGAAAACGACATCACCAGAAGGATTGAAAACTGCAAGAGGTGCATCTGTAGGAAGACACCAGTGAAACCGGTCGCGGAGCTGGTACCCATTTTAACTTCGAGGCCTATGCAGCTGGTCTGCATGGACTTTCTATCCTTGGAGACGTCCAAGGGGGGTTACGAGGACGTGCTGGTCATCACTGACCATTTCACCAGATATGCTAAGGCAATCCCTTGCAGAAACCAGACGGCAAACACAACAGCCAAGGCGTTGTACGAGAACTTCATAGTTCATTATTCCTTCCCAGAGCAACTGCATAGCGATCAAGGCCGAAATTTTGAGTCAAAGGTCATTAAAGAGCTATGCAAGTTAGCGGATGTAAGGAAAAGTCGAACAACGCCATACCATCCGATGGGTAATGGAAGTGCCGAAAGGTTCAACCGGACCCTTCTTAAATTGCTGGGAACACTACGAGAGGACCAGAAGAGTGACTGAAAAACATATATCCCTTCTCTGGTTCAAGCATACAATTCCACTGGGAATGAGGCTACTGGTTACTCACCACACTTCCTGATGTCTGGGTGGCACCCACGCCTGTCCATAGACACCTATCTTGGAACAGGACCAGGAAGTGAAGAAGCCAAGTCACCAGCAACCTACATCTCCAAATTTAGGAACAAGATGAAATATGCATATAAAGTCGCAGGAGAAGAAGAGAGCCGACATAAACAAGCGAAACTACGACAAACGGATTACAGAGAACAAGCTTGAGATTGGGGATATAGTGCTAGTAAGGAAAGTACATCTCCAAGGCAGACAGAAGCTTGCAGATAAGATGGAGCCCATATGTAATTCTGGACATTCCAGATATAGATGTGCCTGTCTTCAGAGTCCAGTTAGAGACTGGCAAAGGTCCTGTCAGAACCCTGCACAGGAACCTTCTTCTGCCCTTCGTGTCGATTCCACCAACAGAACCCATAGAAACGACAGCTACTCTTCATCGCAAGAAGGAGACAAATCCAGCTGCACGCCCTAGGGTTGAGACTGTTTCGGGATCGGAATCGAGCACGTCAGAAGACAGTAGTGACAGCCAACCAAAGAAGACATTCTTGGAGGATGGCACGTCGACAACCTGTGGTCAGAACCCCTCCCGATAAAAACCGGACTACAAACCCGTTAAATGGAGGTGGTACCATTAGGTCAGAGGTAACCAGCAATAGGGAGCCGTTGGACGCAAGTCTAAACACTTCCGGTGACAGAACTGTGAATTCCACGGCTAGCAGGATTTCTTCAGTTGCTGACCGAACGCTAGATGTTGGTACTCCAACCACTGGCGTTACAGAGACTGCAGTGAAACAGTTCTTATGGGAGAACCAGGGTCATCATCGGAATGACAATTTCCGAAATCAGAGGGATCAGCCGCGGGCAACCACAGTCGCGGATAGCAGGCGGTCACCTATCGACCAAGTTCCCATACCAAGAATCAGCCCAAGGAGACCAGTTAGGCAAAGACGACCACCCGACCGATTTGGAGAGTGGGCATTGTAGTGAATCTAAGAATTTCTATTTTTTTCAGATTTTATTTCCTTCCAGGGTGGCCCGTTCCATTAAAAAATTATTTTGTTACGTGAAGACAGAATATAATATGTTTTTTATTTCTTATCGGTTAGCTTTACTCATTGTAAATTGTAGAAGCGATAAAGATACCGATTAATGAAATACATATTTTCCTTTCAGGTGACCGAATGGATTTAATAATTCATCAGAATAGAAGAAAGTTGTTTATTTTGCTCGTTAATACAAAACCTTGTAGTTTTTCAGAGCAAAGCAGAATAAATTCACATTTATTTTGTAGGTGTTCTTAATATCATTATTGTCATTTGTGTATAGATGTATTTTAATATTTTAGATCCTGACTGTCCGGAATATGATTATATTCTGTCCAGGCAACCAACTATGTTTTAATTTTTTTAATACTTTCAGGGCATTAACTACTCTGTGTTAATAGGTAATAAGGCAATATGAGTTGCTCCCCTTAACAAGGATTGATGAGACAAGGTTTTACGAGTTGTCTCCCTCGGAGAAGCAACAATATCATTATATTCTTTGTATCAGTCCATAGGGATTACCATGGAATACACTGGAAATACCAGGAGGTATTTCAAGACAGTGGGGGAATGTGTAACCGAGTGTTTATAAAGTGTTTTGATGATAAGATCAATTGTTTTAACTATATTTATATGCTAAGCTGGCAAGCGCTCGTACTAACTGTTTCGTGGCGTACTATGTTGCGTACTGTGTTGTCTCTGTGTTTATTGTGTCGATATGGTGTGAGTGAATGGTTTAGAGTGTTTATCTAGGGATGAGAAGTTCTCACTGAATGCACGGGGTTGACACCCGATAACCCCTTATTGGCGCTAAAATTACCAACTCCCGCCTTCCTATCTCTACTTACGTGGCATTCTACATCTAGCTTTCTGAGGGTAAGGTCGCGAGACCAAACTTAGCTATAGATTGATAGTTTCTAGATAGGCTTTGCCATATTACATAAGCTCTTATCTTTGAGCGTATTTATTGAGAAACGCATATTATGGAAGCGATTCTGGTAAGACTGTTTTAAGTGTTTTTATAGTATACATGTATGTGAAATGTTGCATTTGCTGAATTGAGCCGTTTAGCTTATCTGATAGATTTTCACTTAGTTTTACCGTTGTTGTTCTTATATGTTTCAGGCTCAAAATATGGTTTGATTCGTATATTGCGAACCTGGACGAATGAATAAATAATTTAAACCTGGGAAGTTTTGCGTGTTAAATCTTGCACCCGAGACCCGGTTATATATATGATATGAAACCCACATCTACATATAGCCAAGGTAGGGAATTTCGTGGTTAAAATAGTTCTATAATACTTCATCAAGCATTTTGGCTAAATATGATTGTGAGCGTCACATATTTGTTTGTTTTATAAACAAAAAATGTCGAAGAACAGCGCAGCTAGACTGCTCGCTTTTCAAGGAACAATAAGATATACACATGACATACTATAAAAACGGCAGATATAGCCATAAACAATATAAATACATGCGAAAGAGGCCTTTATAAGAAAATATTTATGTAGGAGATAGAACTAGTGAGGATGTTGAGGGTGTGGGTGATAATTAACACGGGAAATGTACCATATAAATAAACACAGAATTGAATTGATTATTGCTTAAAGGCTCATCAACACAGTATATGTTTTTTAGAGCCGTCCTAGAGAAAAGAGAAGGATACACGGGAATCCGGGAACCTGTCCTACTTGTAACAACAAATATATGCATATGGTTCTTTAACTTGCTCTGTGGATAGACTCCGATACACGCGATCGACCGGTTTACATCCCGATCCGACGGACGAGACTAGGAATCAAGGGTAAGGGAAAGTGTCTTGAATAATAAACAAAGTAGAAAATGGTGTACATGTAGGCAAAGTGTAGTGTTGGTAGGAGAGTGGGTTGATAAGAGAGATGAGCAGTGATATTTGCCTATAAAAATGTCAACAACTCAACATAAATGTGGAAAAAGTGATGAAATGGTTGAAAGGGAGCGGTGATGATTGAGATGAGCAGAGGTATGCTTTCAATTTAATTTATTAGAAAAAAATAAAATATGTTCAACATATTGTTAAACAAAATGTGTAGGATGGCAGTATGTGTGGACAGATACATGTAAAGAATAAGCAAACTAAACATCTTCCCATCCCCAACAAACACATACTCTATACACACACTCACACACCGCACTACCTCTGCTCTCCCCTCCTCAAAATCAAATTTAAAGGATTGATGTTATTTTTGAAGAAACAGTAAAAGCAAAGCATTTAATATTGCACTCACAAACCACCATACCCCAATACACCAACCCCTCTTGAAGATAGGTGGATGGGAATTGGGTGGGAATTGGGGTTTCAGGCGAACAGCAATCACCATAGTCATAGTGTAAGAATAAACCAACCAACACAGAAACAAATACATTTGAAAAATGAAAAATGGGCCTGTTCTGTTTTGCAATATGGTTGCAGTATGAATAAGAGTTCACTCACTAGTGGAGGCATGTATAATAGAAAAGGTATGGCGTAAATAAGATGAACAACAATTTACTAAATCATGGGAGATAACTCCATAATGCATGCTTTAATTATGGTAATTATATTTATATATGTAAATATATGTTATGGTACCACCCGTTATGATGTGCACAGTTACATGTGTATCAATAATATATTATGTTGTGTGTGTTACCTATTATGATGTGCACAGTTATATATGCAAGAATACTATATTATGTTGTGGGTGTCACCCATTATGATGTGCACAGTCACATATGCAGGAATGATGCACAGTTACAAATGCAAGAATAATATATTATGTTGTGGGTGTCACCCATTATGATGTGCAAAGTTACTAACATATGCAAGAATAATATATTATGTTGTGGTATCACCCATTATGATGTGCATAGTTACATATGTAACAATAATATATTATGTTGTGGATGTCACCTCCTATTATGATGTGCACATTTACATATGCAAGAATAATACCGAGCAGAGAGTCGATGATCGGCTAATGAAAACACATGTGCAAGTTTTGAAATCGTACCTGGCTGGGCAAAAAACTCTGTCGCACCGGAAGCGCCGCCATTGATGAAATTATGTTTGGCAATTTATTTTCGTCAAATCCATCAGTCTGTTTCACTTGGACGATTGTCTCTTTTCGTAGTTTGATAAACGCTTATTGGGAGTATTCGTACTTGCTCGGCTAATCCCGTCATTCTTCGGGATATTGACGAGTAGTTACGAACGAAGCAATATTTATTAAACGCATTAAAAGAATGCTTATCACTAGTTGTTATTGGTTGTAAAAAATAAACTAACCTTCAATAAACCAATGTTTATATCTCTGTTTGCAACAAAGAAAAAACACAATCGTGAAAATTCGACCAATCCCGTCATTGTTCGGGATCACGATGTGATGACGTCAATGAGCATGTGTGACGTCAATGTGTCGTCTCCATTTCATTGGTAAACAGATTACTGACAGCTGTCAAAACCGTCGGAATATATTTTTTATTTGGGTGTAGAAAGATCTCTTTCTTGAATTCAGTTCATCGCAAGGTAAAGAATGATATAAAAATCGGACAGGGAAAGTAGTAAACAAAAACAAACACGCAAACAGACAAACGAGAAGGCAAAAGTAATAAAAAATGCAAACGACATCACAAACACAAAATGGTTGACAATAGGGCTTCCACCTTGGAACGGTCAGTGGCCAAAAAGGCCACTGTGCGTTTAAACCAGGTTCTATGGTGCACCAAACCTCACACTTACCCTACTATCATCCCAATTAAACGGGACAGTGTAAATAAAGAAATCCTCGCCATGAAATATGTCTCTAACCAAAAAAAAGCAGCGTTAAAAGGCAATATAATTAAAACACCTAAAGTCAGAGTGTCAGATCTTCACGCAAACACTGCTTTTCTGTTTAAAAATAGTGAACTTACCGGTGCCGAATCTTCCAACTTAGTTCAGCCCTCTTTATAGAAGTCTTACAATGGCATCTGACCATTGCTACGCAAAACGGATAAACCAGAAAAACAGTCCAATGATACTGAAAATTGTAGTAGGCACCAATATCACAGTTACTTTAATCCTCATATACCAAACCCACTTCCCTCCAAGCTTGTCCCACTTATATTGGCAATGCTCCATTCAACAAATACGATGTGCCTGGTGATGGTGACTGCTTTTTTCATTGCCTAAGTCTAAGCATCACTTGAAAACTAAATATGTTCAGACAATATAGGAGATATATATATATGCTATAAAATTATTATTAGGCTTATTAATTTCTATGCATAAAAACGTGGCATTGTTGCTTAGTAAGATATATTAAATCAAAGTACTGAAAGTACTGAGAATGCAAGGTTTGATAGGAGACTTAAAGACTGTATGAATATTTGCACGATTGCTGGACATTTAAAATTTCAATTAGAGGGTCGATCCATTCCAAATATACAATATTGGGATCAATTGTCATTAAACTGTTTCAAATCTAGACTAGAATATTATTTTATAAAATTGCTGATGGATAACCAAAAGTAGTAGTTCAATTACTATCAATATAATGGTGATCAAGGAAATACTCCATATTCTCGAAATACAGTAGAATTTTCTTTATCTGTTATTTTCATTTATAGCGATGGTGCATCAAGGGGATTCTTAATTAGTACCATTTATTACAAAAATCTAAAATATACTCCTATGTCATAAATACCGCTATTACTTTTTTGTTGAGGGCTATTACTTTCAAGGAACATGAATTTTTATTGTAAATCTTTATCCACTTAACTGTACAAATTTAGTAAAATCTAATGTACTTTTAATTTAATTCTCAGAATTCATGCTTCTGATTGCCAACATGTTGCTATTTTCCCTGATTTTTTGTAGGTGATATGTACTACTCGGCTTTTATCATTATGTTCTATAGTAAAATAAAAACATTTGGCAAAGTAAAAATAAGATAATTTTCAAAATTTTATTTTGAAATATACATATATTGCATAAGCATCACTTGCAGGGTTTTAAAAGAATCACACTGAAAATGCCTTATTTTTTACAATAAACTTGGTTGAACATCTATGATAAAGACTCAGTTTATCACCTACCAGAATTTAGAAGTATGTCAAATGTCTGGGCCATTGCTTGGTCAGCTGATGTTGATGACACTTTATCAAAATTATTAATAGTAAATTAATTTAATCATGTTTCGGTGTTTTTTAAGTTGACTGTTAAGTAATTGATCTAAATTTTCAATAGATTTGGTAAAAAACATGAAGCTTTATTTCTCAGACCATTTTAATTAAACTTCAATCAGCCAATGTATAATTTTCAATATTTGGATTTGAAAGATAAATTTATTGCATCAATTTGCATAAACGTGCATGAAATATGCAGGATTTTAAAAGAATCACACTGTACATACCTTCATGTTTACAATAAACTTGGTTGAACATATATGATAAAGACCAAGTTTATCACCTACCAGAATTTAGAAGTGTGTCAAGTGGCTGGGCCATTGCTTGGCCAGCTGATTTTGATGACACTTTATATAAATTATGAATGTACATTAATTTACTCATGTTTCGGTGTTTTTTTAAGTTGACTGACTGTTTATGTAATTCATCTACATTCAATAGGTTTGGCAAAAAACATGTAGCTTTATTTCTCTGACCATTTTAATGAAACTTCAATCAGCCAATATCCATCCAACAGGAGTAGCGTGCACGTCGCGATGGATGCGCAAGTTATCAGTATTATGCATATAGACAATAGTGACAACTTGGCGGATGACCCCTGGTATAATTCAGAAATATTTCAGGATTTGAAATGCTGACATCGACAAGAAACTCAAGATAGGCAAATATTTTAATAATATTAAATAACAACAACAATACAGAATAATTATTTAGAGTAAAATATTTGGTTTACATGCGCCCGATATCGTATATTACTTTTTTGTTGAGGGCTATTACTTTCAAGGAACATAAATTTTTATTGTAAATCTTTATCCACTTGTACAAATTTAGTAAAATCTAATTTTCTGTTAATTTAATTCTCAGAATTCATGCTTCTGATTGCATATGTACAACTCGGCTTTTATCATTGTGTTCTATAGTAAAATAAAAAATATAATAAATTAATTTACTCTTGTTTCGGTGTATTTTTAAGTTGACTGTTTATGTTATTCATCTTCATTTTCAATAGGTTTGGTAAAAAACATGTAGCTTTATTTCTCTGACCATTTTAATGAAACTTCAATTAGCCAATATCCATCCAACAGGGGAAGCGTGCACGTCGCGATGGATGCGCAAGTTATCAGTATTATGCATATAGACAATAGTATAGGATAACCACTGGTATAATTCAGAAATAGTTCAGGATTTGATATGCTGACATTGACAAGAAACTCAAGATAGGCAAATATTCTAACAATATTAAATAACAACAACAATATAGAATAGTTATTTAGAGTAAACTATTTGGTTTACATGCGCCCGATATCGTATAAGTATTAAAGGGGATGTTGCACCAAAACCAGTTTTATTTAAAAAGGCTGAAAACAATATCAAATATATTAAAAAATATAAGAGATATGGCCATTTGAAAATGTGCAAAAAGACTCCAATGGAGGCAGCCATCTTTGAATGATGACGTCATCGCGCCTTTAACCATAGATGGGAAACAGATAATAAGTAGTTTTTAAAGCAAATAAATGTATTAAATTATAAATAAAAAGTAAACTATTTATACTGTATAGGGTCTTTTTTTTCGATTTACATGTATTTGCAGTGATATTCTTTGTTTTAAATGATATTTATCAATATGCAATAAATGGTAAAAAGGCGTGATGATGTCATCAATCCAAGATGGCTGCATACGTTTGAAAATATTTGCAAACGTTTTAAAAGATTATATCTCCAGTATTTTTTATGATATATGGATAATTCTTTCAGCTTCTTACATGGTTTCTAAAGCTCGTTTAAATGACTCTAGTTCCAGCATCGTGCAACAACCCCTTAATATTAAGAGCTCTGCTCGGTCTTAGGCAGTGCCTAAAATTCATATTATATTATGTTGTGGGTATCACCCATTATGATGTGCGCAGTTACATATGTAACAATAATATATTATGTTGTGGGTGTCACCTATTTCGAATTGAGCGTTGTTTAATGGGACATAAACATATTATAGTTATTAAGATCCGCTCCAGGGAGAGGCGAAAGATACAGGAATCCGAGAACCTGCCCTGCTATCGAATATATTCATAGTGTCTTTAACGTGCTCGGAGGATAGAAACAAGGGGCCGCCCGATTTACGAATCCATCCGAGGGACGGACGAGGCTAAGGTAAAATGTCATGCCCAATAATACACCGACGAATATCAGTGACACCGTTGAGTCTTGAACCCGAGTCCTACGGATTCACGTCCTCAGCGTTATCCATTTAACCTCGCCACACACGCATTTCAAGTATGCATAGTTACATATGTAACAATAATATATGTTATGGGTATCAATAATCTGGAGTGTACATAGTTACATATGTAACAATAATATATGTTATGGGTGTAACCCATATCGAGTGAACATAGTTACATATATGAATTGTTACATATGTAACAATAATATATATTATGGGTAACACTCATCTCGAGTGTACATGGTTATATATGTAACAATAATATATGTTAAAGATATCACCCATTTCAAATATGCAAAGTTACATATGTAACAATAATATATGTTATCGGTATCACCCATCTCGAGTGTACATAGTTACATATGTAAAAATAATATATGCTATGTGTATCACTCATCTCGATTGTACATATTTACATTTGTAACAATAATATATGCTATGGATATCACCCATCTCGAGTATGCATAGTTACATATGTAACAATAATATATTTAATGGGTATCACCCACCTCGAGTGCACATGGTTATATATATAACAATAATTCATATCACCCATCTTGAGTATGCATAGTTACATATGTAACTAAAGTATATGCTATGAACATCACTCATCTCGAATGTGCATAGTTACATATGTAACAATAATGCACGTTATGAGTATCATCCATCTCAAGTTTGCATAGTTACATAAGTAACAATAGTATATGCTATGGATATCACCCATCTCTAACGTGCATAGTTACATATGTAACAATAATATAAGTTATGAGTATTACCTATTGAGAGTGTTCACCCATATAGTGTACAGTTACATATGTAACAATAATATATGTTATGAGTATTACATACTGAGAGTGTTCACCCATATAGTGTACAGTTACATAAAAAAATGATATGCATTGATGAATTTGGTATGCCAGCTCTACATTTTTGGAGGAGCATATTAACATTCAACAGTGGGAACCAGAATAACACATACAACCATTCATATTAATAGTGGGAACCAGAATAAAACATACAACCATTCATATGAACAGTGGGAACCAGAATAAAACATACAACCATTCATATGAACAGTGGGAACCAGAATAAAACATACAACCATTCATATGAACAGTGAGAACCAGAATAACACACGCAATCATTCAAATGAACAGTGGGAACTAGAATAACATATAGAACCATTTATATGAACAGTGGGAACCAGAATAGGACATACAAACATTCATATGACCAGTGGGACCAGAATGAGACATACACACATTCATATGAACATTGGGAACCAGAATAACACATACAACCATTCCTATGAACAGTAGGAACCAGAATAAGACATACAAACATTCATATGAACATTGGGAACCAGAATAACACATACAACCATTCCTATGAACAGTAGGAACCAGAATAAGACATACACACTTTCATATGAAGAGTGAGAACAAGAATAACATACACAACAATTCATACGAACAGTGGAAACCAGAATAACACATACAAACCTGTTAAGTACAGTGGAAACCAGAGTAACAAAGTACATGTCTTGTCATCTTCCATTGCAGCCTGGGATAGAGAAAGTTCTGTAACTACCCGCATGTTTAACTTTATGTTTAAAACATGAAATACATTTTCTCTCAATCATAAATTCAAATTGGAACAAATATATAATAGTAGTGGTAGTACTCGTTATTTCCTCCATTTAAATAAACAATGATACACACAGAGCTATAATACAACCGATAATTCTAGAACACAAATATATAGATTAAATGCACAAATCAACATATTTAAATCATACATAAATCAATCGTATTTATACATAAACACATACTCATTCACTCAGTTACACGTTTGAACATAATAGTAACTAGAACGAATTCGACGGCGCGCCATCGCAAATACTCACGTTTTCTTCACACAGGCCACCCCCACCCACCACCACACACCCACACTTACAGGAGAACAACATATTATTATACACTGTAATACCTTCATCAAAATGTTCGTTTGAGACATAATTTAAAACAAAATTGACCCCCTGATAATCATTTGACATGCTGTATATCTCTTTCATAGATGACTATTATACCAACTAATGTGCTATAGTATGGAAAACTGAATTATTAGTGTATTTGATACCCCTTCCCCCAGGCCACCACCGTTAAAGTTAGAGGAAACAAATGAATACAGTGTAATCCCATCTTCGTAATCTTTCATTTGAGACATAATTTCAAAAAAATATCTCCCCAACCGCCCCGCTCCACCCCGGGCCCCCGAGCAGACCTACGAGTTCAAATTATAAAATCGTTTGATGTGTTGTTTATCTTTCATAGACGATTACGTACACCAAGATATGTGCAAATATATGGAAAAATGACAGTGTAATTGAATTTTTACTGTATTTGACCCCCGTTGAGGGAGCCAGGGCTCGGATAAAAAATAATGTTGCTCTTGCACGCCGTCATCATATGGTGAAGTCATACCATAAGTTTGGTTGAATTTCCGTTCGGCGGTTTAGGAGGAGATGCGGTAACGGACGGACGGACGGCCGAACGGATGCGATTTTAATATACCCTGTTTTTTTCCAATCCACTAACAATCCCCATATACCTCCTCCCACCCCACCACAGCCTACCCACAGAGGTAACGGACGGACGGACGGACGGCCGAACGGATGCGATTTTAATATACCCTGTTTTTATCCCAATCCACTAACAATCCCCATAAACCTCCTCCCACTCCACCACAGCCTACCCTCCCTGGGCTCGTGGGCAGACGTCCGAGTTCGAAATAATGAAATCGTTTGCTATGCTGTTTACCTTTCATAGACGATTACATTCGCTCATGCACGCCATCATATGATGAAGTCATACCCTAAGTTTGGTTGAATTCCGTTCAGCGGTTTAGGAGGGGATGCGGGAACGGACGTCCGACACCAACTCCACCCCGCATATACAATAGGCTCGAAATATGTCCTTAATTTGGAACCATGCCAAGCCGTGACATTTCATATTTCCAACACTCATCAATGTTTAGATTACATTTGAGATGGTATGTAAATGTGTTTATATTCGTCAGCATTGAAAATAATAACCTAGTTTCGCCTGTTCACTTCATTTGATTGACAGAATTAGTAAGCATCAGAAATATAAATTCTATTTTGATCCAACTACGCAGAACCATTAACCTTTATAAACTGTCAATGATCAAACTACGCAAAACTAGAAAGTTCTGTCTAAGTTAAGCATATGACATAATTTATGAATAGCCTGATTGGATATTACTTTGTTATCAGAGGGCGCTAGTGATTGTCCGAATAAATGGTATAAAGACAGACATCAGAGCGATCCCAGGGAAATTGTGAGTTTGAAGAGAGAGAGAGAGAGAGTTTGGTTATGTTCATTTTGTATGGATTCCGTTGGTTAAGTTTTGAGTCAGCTGTTTTAATACTCTGGTCATTTGTATTATATTTAATACTGAATTGCATTGACAACATTGGACACTGACAATTGTGATTTCTTTGAGACTGGATTAATACACTTACATAATTTACACATTCACTGTAGCATCGTTTGTTAGTTAGTTGGCACCATATAAGAGGACAAAGTAACATATTTACAGTGAACCATGCTTTACCCGGTTGTGTACCTTATGCTCGCAGTATTAATAGTGACTGAAGCACGAATACACGAGGAGCCCGAGTGCTCTAAATATCATTTCGAAGAAAAAGTTCTTGAAAAGTTAGTTCGCCTCGAACACAAAATGCAAGTTTGGGGTAATGAAATGGAAAAGCAGATCTCTGACTTTAAAGATGCAGCAGTGGAAAGGACTGACAAAATAGAAAAATCCATTTCCGTAATAAATGAGGCAGAGATTGCACGGACTGACACACTAGATAAACTGAAAGATTCCATTCAACAAGAAATGGAAGGACAGAAAACCAAGTTCGATGAAGTTTTGTCAAACTTTCAACAACAAGTTGGTCGGCTCTCCCAGGATCTGATGGATAAACAGGGCGATATAAACAAAACTTTACTGGCATTTATAAAAAGTCAGGATACTGCAGTCAACAAGATCAAAGGTGTGCATACTATCTTTATATAAACGGTTGTTATATTATCAATAAGCACATGCTTTACTTTTCTTTCATACTTATTTCTAATTCAATGAATAATCTATGTCTGCTGTCCCTTTTTCACTATCAGCGATAGGAAGTGTAGGGCTGTCTGCTGTGGGATGTTTCGTTGAACTAAGTCTAGGTTTTGTTCTCTTTTTTACTCCCCACAATCATGTATTAGGCTCAATGTTATTTTATATACCTGATTATGTTTTTTTTTCACATTATAGTTAATGATATATTAACTACAATTAACAGGATCGCAGCTATAAGCTATTTGTATTCTCAATTTTTTAATTTAAGCGTGTTACAAAGACCTGAGTTGTATTTTAGCTAATAATTGTCAACCTTAACTGTCATACAACTGGAAATTAAATTGTTAAACAAAAAGTAGGAGTTATCCCAAATTTATTTTTATAAATGTCCCGCAATGGGACACTACGCTGAAACACTGGCATGTGTTGGTGGGGGAGGGGAGGGGGACACATAATCTAATATATATACGCTTCACTTTTTCTATCGACTGTATTGATCCCTGATTATGACATTTTTAACAGGACAGTTAATAATATATTAAAGATAATTAAAAAGTAGGAGTTATCCTAATTTATTTTGTTTTATGTCCCGCAATGGGACGCTACATTGAGACACTTGAATTTGTTGGAATAAACACACCAATTATTATGGAGGTTTCACTTGTTTCTATTACAGCTGAACTGGCCACTCCGAGAGTCGTGTTTAAAGCCAGATCAATAGCAAACACCAGTCCCTCTAGCGGAGGCCTGATACGATACGCCGAAGCTGTCACCAATATTGGCGGGGGATACGACACAGCTACAGGATACTTCACAGCTCCACACGCTGGGACCTATCTCTTCACTGTACAAATCTGTGCCGCTACTTCCAAATTTGTACATGTCCATATAGTAGCTGCAGGTGTTGTTATAGCATCAACTACTCAGTATAATGCTGGTGGCTACCCCTGTACAACAGGTACTGGTGTGGCTGTACTGGCTAAAGCCGTCAAAGTGTGGATTACATGTTCCGCCTCAAGTTCTGTTTATGAAAGCAGTTCCAGATGGAACAGCTTCTCTGGTGTGCTCATCTACACCAACACAAATTAAGGTGATTTGTAGGAGAAAATGTCTTAAAATATGAGGCCTTGCAGAGATACATATTGTATAATATGTATATAATAACAAAATATACATTCATCAGATAGTGAAAACAATTTAATCCTCAATTAAGGCATTAAATAATGATTCCGATTTTAATTTGTGTAGCAATAGTGATACTTGAAGGGACAGAGGGTACCCTTGATTCTATATAAAACATATATTATTATATTATAATTATTATTATAATTATTATTATTATTATTATTATTATTATTTTACTATTAGTATTATTAGTATAATTAAATTATTATTATTATTATTATTAAATTAGTATTATTATTATTACTGCAGCAACGTCTGAATTTAATGCTGGTAAATACCCATTCACCAACGATACAGGTGTGGCTGTGCTTGCTAAATGAGACAAAGTCTGGGTACAATCTTCCTATCATTCAGGAAGGCATTGCTAATTGGGATATCTTTTCTGAAGTTCTCATCGATACCTATACAAATTAAATTGACTGGTGGAAGAAGAGTCAGATTGCACTAAAATGGGTGTTGTTGAATAAAACGCTGATTTTTAGTTCAGTAATATGTATTTGAACTTTTTAAGTTTAAAAATATATTACTGCAGATATGTTACAATATACACTGAACAAAATTCCTAATTACTCATTTTCTTATTTTAAATACATTTTAGAAAAGATATGTGAGAAGTATTTTGTTTAGACCCATAGTTTGTAAAACATTTATCTTTTGTTTAAATTGTTACATCTTTTGAGAGTTACCCTCTCTTTATATGAAAACATGAAATGTGCTGATAAAACACATAAGATATAAAATTCTTAAAATTGGTATGAAATAATAGAAAAAATCATAAAAATTTGACCCATTTATCGCAGATTCTCCGTCTATAAAAAAATGAAATATGGATAATCTTAAATTACCTCCCTTTAAATTGAATATTGTTTGAAATTCAAGTAACTGTAATTCAGCGTTAACATTAAATATTTGGAAAATTTCTTTTGCAAACGCATTTGTAGAGGTAATGCTAGTAAAACGTGATGTCAAAATAATTTTAACTGACATCTTTTAGAATCAGGAACACCGAAAGCTTCACTAATTCGAAGTACTTAATAAAATCCTATATACCCAGGTGTATAAGTGTTATAACTTATTTCTTAGAAAACACATTGACCTAAAAGTTTGAAAATATGTTCATGCAATCAGAGCAGACGATTTACACTCTTATTTTGCAGTTATACCGTATCTCTAATCAAGCTCAAAATACACAAAACAATGAGAATATTATTGACATATTCTTAGGTAAGTACTTAGCAATTTGGTTTACTGTATGTATTAAATATCGCAATATATCTAGCAACATAAACTACACGTTAGTACAACATTAGTTACAGTTCGCTCCATTGTCGCTGAAAGAATGTATTTGAGTGTCGTAATATGTATAATAAAGAAAGCATTTCTTGTTTACAATGAAATCTGTAAAACGGCAACAATGAACCGAACTGAGTGTGTAACTCTTAAAGCGGGTACATCAGTATTTTTCTAAAAGAATCAAACGCCTTAAAAATTAAAAAATCCAATTTATGATACAATCGTCATATCATTAAAAATGTAATCTCATTAAAATCAGACCCTTTATCACCTATAGCAGAGAGTATCAAATCGTAATTAGGATATGATTTTAATGAGACTGCTCAAAATATGGTGTAAACGCTTTGTTTTTCGGGTCAAAAATTAATTCATCATACATATTAAATGAAATCGGGCTCAACATGTTTAAATTAACACTAGTCCGTAACCTATGACAGCATACATTACTGTTAAGAATGAATTTTCTTATAAAGAATGGATCTTTTTAAGATTCATTTATTATGGTTTGACCCATTACAATTGGACACATGCTTATTTGTCAATTTTAAGAGCGACCCATAGACCCTCATAAAAAGCCTGTTGTACGCCCATTTAATGATGAATTGCTGATATATATGTGCACAGCAACGTGCCTCTTCTGCTTCGAGGCATTATGAATTTGATATGAAACCCATATCTACATATAGCCAAGGTAGGGAATATCGTGGTTAAAATAGTTCTGTAATACTGTATCAGTATAACATGACAAAATTGTGAGCATAGAACATTTAAGTTTGTTTTATAAACAAAGCGGTAGGAGGACATTGCAGCAAAATATGACTAAAGATGATAAATTGTAAACATTAACGATTTAAAGTGTTTTTTTTATAAACAAAAGCTTTCGCTTTTTCAGAGAACAACACACTATACAGCGGACATACCATTAACAAAACATGCATATATGGCAGGGATATAGCCATAAACAATATGAACAAACAAAAAGGGTACTGATTAAGAAAATATTTAGAAAAGAGGGGAAACTGGCAATGATATGGAGGGTGTGGGTGATAACTGACATGGGAAAAGGTATGACAAACACACACATTCAAACACTCTTGATGATAGGTAGTTGGGGATTGAGATTGAGGTGAGCAGCATACACTATAGTAATGGTGTAATAATATATGTACAGTACAGAAATATGATCATTTGAAAATGGGTCTCTTTTTATGTGGTGTGGGCGGTGGGGATATATGATTGCCGTATGAATAAGAACGTAAAATACGGCCAGTAACCACATATTGGATGTTTACCTTAATCAAAATTATTGCACATTTCTTTCATACTATATGTTGAGGTGGTTCTATTGGCACCCATGGAGCACACGTTTTTTTTAGCCTAAATTACGCATGCACCCGTCTAGATAATGCTATGACCATAGCATATTGTCAAACGTTAATACAATTTTATTGCATATATATTACAAGAAATGTATTGAACACCACAATATTACTAGCAATATATTCAAATGCATTGAACTACATGTTATTACAAAAATATTAGTTACAGCTTTTTCCATATAATATATTCGAAAGAAAGAGTATGAAAAACTGTTCCAGGATCCTATGCCTCAGTTTTAGGCGGCCCGAAACAACGTACGATACAGAGTCGATGGGCCGTTAAACACCTTTTCAATCTGTTAACTTTCCAAAATAGTTTATATGTGTTTTTCGTTTAATAATGTTACAGTATACATGTTTACAAACAGTTATCTCGTTCTATTAAATATGTCTAATATATATGTTTATGCAAATATATATATACAAATATTTTTTAATTATCCCCGCCCTTTCTTGTCAGTTCGTCCGTCCGTGTGTAATTGACAATATCTCCTCCCAGCCTCAAGGGTCAATACATATATTAACTGTGCCCCCCCCCCTCTCAAAAATATTTTTTTCCAAATAATTTAAAGTTCCATATCAAAGTGAATACCATTGTAAGAGCCGTGCACTGACGCAAGAAAATGCCCAAGAGTCATATTGGGTGGTGGGGAAGCCGGGGTAAATATTTAGAACTTAGTATATATCTGATGTTTGAGTGGTTTTACACAATCAAGTACAATTACTCCTACATGCTTATCTTAAGAGTGTGAATTTGTGTATATGTTATCGTCTATACAAATGTAACGTGTTTTGTATGGGCTCCGTTGGTCATGCTCTGAGGCCTGGACTTGGCGGCGTGGACGGGATCAAACTATTTATTTTTATTTTATCTTTAAATAGGGTCAAGCTTGATATCAAACTGAATGTAATTACAACAATAATGTATCGACGCAAAAATACACGAGGGTCATCTTGCGTGATAGGGAATGGTCAAAATATAAAACTAGGTCTTTTTCTGATGCTTGTTTTATCCTGCGTCCCTGTTTGTAATAAAGACTTTAAGCTTCAATTATGTTATCACTGGCTCAAGAGGGAATACGTCCCACTAATTGTGCCCTTGTGTATTTTTGTGTCAATACATTATTGTTTTTAATGACATTCAGTTTGATATAAAACTTGACCCTATTTAAAAATAAAATAAAAAATAAATAATTTGATCCCGTCAATGCAACCTGCGCCATTGACTTGCTCTAGTTTAAGTTGTACTCAAGTTTACTAAAGAAATACCACTGGAAGCTTCTAGTTTTTGCTGTTCTTATATTCCTCGGCCACTTTGATGCTTTAGAGTTACGGACCTCTGCCCCACGTGGGTTCACCTCCCTAGTGGAGACATGTTTAATGTAAAAAAAAAAGTATGATGTAAACATGCCATGGAGATAACTCCGTAATGCATGCGTTGATTTTGTATATGTACATATATGTTATGGTATAAATACGCACAGTTACATATGTAACAATAATATACGTTATGGCTATCACCAATCTCGACCGCACATAAGCAAATAGTAGTCCACATAGTTGCTGATCACTGGCTTTACTTTAACAACATTTGAAGAGGTTTTTAGATCCACTTTTAACAGGCTTATTTTGTCTCATTTTTAATTATTGAATAAACTTTGTCTACTATGTGTTTCCATACTATCAGTGATTTGGGAGTTAACTGCCATGGGATGATTTAGGGATAAGTCGTTATAATTGTACTCTTCCTTACACTTATTCCATATGATATGCTGTGTAACTTGTTTTGACTTTTTTGCATATACAATAAATTAATGGCAACTTAAATAATTAAAGAGAAACATATCATTTTTACCATTTTCACGATTTGTTTTAATTTTTAAATAAAAATATGTTACACAGATTTAAGTTGAATTTAAGCCGCAACATGTCACCCTCAACTGTCATACAGCACGATAAAATAGTGAAGTAAAACGGTAGTTTCTATTCCATGTTATTTTGATAAGACACTGTACGGGGACAATGCACGGCGACACAACACAGGGGCAGTGTAAAAACACATCAACCTAAACATGACTTGCACTTGTTTCTATTACAGCGGAACTGGCCACTCCGACGGTCGTGTTTAAAGCCAGATCAGTTGCAGGCACCACGCACTATACTGGAGACTTGATAAAATACACCCAGACTGCCACTAACATTGGCGGGGATACGACGCAGCTACAGGATACTTTGCAGCTCCACACACTGGGACCTATCTCTTCACTGTACAAATATGTGCCTCTGGTTCTAGCTATGTGTATGTCCACATAGTAGCAGCAGATATTGTTATAGGAGCAACGACTCTGTATAATGCTGGTGCCCACCACTGTACAACAGGTACGGGTGTGGCTGTGCTGGTTTAAGCAGACAAAGTGTGGATTAAATGTTCCGCCTCATGTTCTGTTCATGAAGACATTTACAGATGGAACAGCTTCTCTGGTGTTCTCATCCACACCAATATAAATTAAACTGACACGTAGGAGAAAATGAACTTAAAATATGAGTAACTTACATAGATACATATTGTATAATATATATAATAAAAATATATGCATTAATCACAATTAATCCTCAAAGAAAGTGTTAAAATGATTCTGATTTTGATTTGTATTGCTTTGTATTTGCGGAGACTAGAAGGGACAGACGACACTCTCTTGATTCTCTGTAATATATATTCATTATTATTATTATTATTATTATAGCAGAAACTTATGATAATAATGCTGGCAAATACAACCGATACATGTGTGCCTGTGCTTGCTAAAGGACACCAAATATGGATTGAATCTTCCTATCGATTAGGTATTTTTTAGGAAGACATTGTTAGATGGAATGGCTGTTCTGGTGTTTTCATTAACACAAATACAAATTAAATTGACGTGTATGAGAAAACGAGATTCCACTAAAATGGATATTGTTGAATAAAATGCAGACTTTTAGTTTTAGTAGTATGCATATGTACAACTGAGCTTTAAATATATATTATTGCAGTTATATTACAATATATGTATTAAACATATGCAAATGGATTGAACTGCACGTCATTACAACATTAGTACAGCTCGATCCATTGTGGCTGGAATAGGCATGTGAATATCGTAAAATGTATAATAAAGAAATAATTTTTCTGAATGTTTACAATAAATCTGATATCAGTATCAGTGAAAAACGACAACAATAAACCAAAATGAGTGTGTAACTCTTTAAGGGGGTACATCCGTATTTTTCTAAAAGAATCCAGACGCCTTAAAAACTCAAAAATAACAACAATCGTAAAATCACTCGAAATGTGGTGTAAGCGCATCGTTTTTCAGGTCTAAACATTAAATTCATACTAAATATTGAATGAAATCGGGCTCAAAATGCTTAAAATAACACAGGTGCGTAACCTATGATATCATAGTGAACAGTGAACAATACAATTGCTTATAAATAATGGATCTTTTTAAGTTCATAGTTCATTATGGTTATTATTTGTCAGTTTTAAGCAGGACCCCACTGACTCTCATGAAAGCCTGTTGTAACCGCTATAATGATGAACTACTTCGAGGCATTATTTGTTCTATGTATATGATATGATACCCACTCTACATTTCTACATATAGTCAAGGTAGGGAATCCTGTGATGAAAATGGTTCTATAATACATCAGTGATTTTGGCAAAATATGATAAATTCTGAGCATCGAACATTTAAGTTTGTTTTATAAGCAAAGTTGAAGGAGGACAGCTCAGCTCGACTGCTCTCTTTTCAAAGAACAACACACTGTACACCTGACATACAACGGCAGATATAGCCATAAACAATATGAACACATGAGAAGGTGGACTTGTAAGAAAATAATTAAAATTGATCTGACGATGATGTTGAGGGTGTGTGTTAAACTTGTCAAGTGTTGTTGGGAGTGTTGGTGAGAGTGTTGGTGGGAGAGTAGGTTGATAATAGCGATGAGCAATGATATTTGCCTATATAAATATAAACCACACCAAATAAATGTGGAACAAAATGTTGGAATGGTTGGAACGGGGCGGTGATGATTGAGATGAGCAGTGGTATACTTTACGTTCTTTAGCAAAGTAGAAAGTATGAACAACATATTGTTGAACAAAACGTATGGGATGGCAGTATGTTTTGTGTGACACAGACATCCCCTAACCTCCATCCCCACATCCCCCCCACATACACCAGACATACTTTAGGTAATGTAGCAACCTTCTTCCACCACCATTAATGCGTTAGGGGTGTGTTGTGTGGTGGAATAAGAACTTCGACCTAAACAAAACAATCACTGTTTTAACATTACGATTAGCACCATCTTTACTATACCATCACTCAAAATCAATGATGCTATAAAAATATAAACCACACCAAATAAATGTGGAAAGAAATGATGGAATGGAAGCATTTCATATTGCACCCACAGCCCCATCCCTAAACACACCCCAACACTTCTTGAAGATAGGTGGGTGAGGAGTGGGAATTGAAGTGGGCAGCATGTACTATGCGTACGTGCGTGCATGCGCGCGTGCGTGCGCGCGTTATGCAGATAAGTTACAAGATATGTTTTAAACGTCACAATATTACTAGCAACATATGCAAATGGCTTGAGCGAAAAGTTTTTAAAACAACATCAATTATTTCCTGAGGTTCTATTCGATAGTAAGAGTATGGAACTGTGCCCGGATCCTTCGCCTCTGTTTGGGGCGGCTCTAAATAACCTACGATATAGTGTTAAAGGGCCGTTTATCTCCTTTAATGAAACATGTATAATATAAATATGCAAATGTATATATACAAATATACTTTAATTATCCCCGCACCATTGGAATATGTTTGACATGTTGTATGTATTACCGTAGCCTTAAGGGTCAATACATATATTTAAGGGGGGTTTCCTGAACCTCCTTGGGAGCTGGACTTGATGGTGTGACATGTCAAAAATCATTGTTTTGTTGCATATCAAATTGAATACCATTGCAAGAGAAGTGCACTGTAGCAAGAAAATGCCCGAGGGTCGTCTTGGGTGGTGGGGAAGGTTAAATATGTAGAACTTAGATTATATTTGATATTTAGGTGGTTTTACATAAAGAGTACATACTTACTCCTATATGCTTATCTTAAGACTTTGGATTTGTGTATATATTATCGTTGCCTCAAGGGTCAATACATTTTAGCGGGTTTTGCGTGGGCTCCCAGGGACATGCCTTGGGACCTGGACTTGGCGGCGTAGACTTGGTAAAACATCTTTCATTTTTTTCAAATAGGGTATTGACGTAAAACATGCCCGAGGGTCGGCTTCTTGGGTGATGGGGAATGTTTAAAATATAATAAATAAGTCTATATATGATGTGTGTTATATCCTGCATCTCTGTTTGTAATACAGAATTTAAGCTTCCGCTGTGTTATCATCGGCTGAAGAGAGAATTGAAAGAGTGCGGGATATGCGATGGCGTGCCATCGACTTGCTCTAGTTTAAGTTGTACACGAGTTTACTGAAGAAATACCGATGGAAGCCCTCCAGCTTTTGTTGTTCTTATAATCCTCAGTTAGTATTATGCGTTAGAGTTACAAAACCTCTGCCCCACATGGGTTCTCTCCCTCATGAAGGCATTTTTAATGGAAAAGGTATTGCGTAAACAAGCCGAAAAATCATGAAAGAGAACTCCGTAATTCATGCGTTAATTTTGTACATACTATTTGTATATGTGAATTGATGTTATGGGTATCACCCATTATGAATGTGCACAGTTACATAAAGTTTTATAACACTAATATACTTTATGGGTATCACTCATCTCGATTGTACATAGTTAAACATGTAACAATAATATATGTTATGAGTATCATCAATATTGAGTGAGAATAGTTACATATGTAACAATACTACAGTCTACTCTCAGTAACTCAAACTCGCTCATTTCGAATTTCGGCTTAAGTCGAATTTTTTTCACGATTTCCCGATTTTATTCCTTTTATTTTTATGCAATTTGACTTCTTTTAAGTCAAATTTCGATTAGTCGAATTATTCGATAATTCGAACTATTTTTCTGGTCCCAAACACGAATCTATACATTAATTTACTTTCGCTAATTCGAAGTTCAATTAAGGTGCCAAATGCAAGTTTGATCAAACACAAGCCGGCGTGTATATGTTATGGATATCACCCATCTTGAGTGTGCATGGTTACATATGTAACAATACTATACGTTATGTGTATAACCCATAATATATGTTATGGGAATCATCCATCTCTATTGTACATAGTTACACATGTAACAATAATATATGTTATGGGTATCACCCATCTCGGGCGTGCATAATTACCTCTGTAACAATAATATATGTTATGGGTATCGCCCATCTCTAGTGTGCATAGTTACATATGTAAAAATAATATAATTTATGTTATGGGTATCATTCATCTCGAGTGTGCATAGTTATATATGTAAAACCAATATTTGTTATGGGTATCACCCATCTCGGGTGTGCATAGTTACATATGTAACAATAAAAATATTTAATGCCATAAATATCACTCAATTCGACTGTGCATAGTTACATATGTAACAATAATACATGTTATTGGTATCATTCATCTCGAGTGTGCATAGTTGCATATGTAACAATGATATATGTTATGGGTATCACCCATCTCGGGTTTGCATAGTTATATATTTAACAATAATATATTTTATGGGTATCACCCATCTCTAGTGTGCATAGAAATATTATAAAATCTAAGAATTACATATGTAACAATAATATATGTTATGGGTATCACCCATCTCGGGAATGCATAGTTTCATATGTAACAATAATATATGAGCCGCAACACACGAAAACGTCCCTTCGGACATTCAGACGACAACGTCATGAAGTAACAATTTATGACGTCGGCCGGTAATCAGTTACTTACTAATCAAATTTCTCATCACTTCCGTGTTTTACCTAGTTGTTATATCATAGGGAATATGTTTTCTTAATATAAATAGTTGATGCTATAGAAAATGGTAACTGTTTATATTTGTTGGTGTTATTTAATCAATGACGTCGTCCAAGACGCTAACGTCAACGTCAAAATTAATGGCGAGTACAATCTTTAATTTTCAAATTGAGATAAAATCATTTTTAATTAAGATATCAACACGAAATAAAGAGAATTTTAAAGAGAAAATCACCGAGATTCATAATCATAAAAAAAAAAAATGTCACAATTTTGTCTGAAGCGTCATTTTCGCGTGTTTCGGCTCATATGTTATGGGTATCACCCATCTGGAGTGTACATAGTTACATACGTAACAATACTGTATGTTATGGGTATCACTCATCTCTAGTCTGCATAGTTATATATGTAACAATAACATATGTAATGCGCATTACGTATTGAGAGTATTCACCCACAGAGTTTACAGGTACGTATATTACAATAATATGCATTTAGGTTATGATATGCCAGCTCTACATTTTTGGGGGTCATAAAACATTTATATGAATAGTGGGAACTAGAATAACACATACAACCATTCATATGAACAGTGGGAAGAAGAATAACACATACAAACATTCATAAGAACAGTAGGAGCAAGAATAACACATACAAACAATTATATGAACAGTTGGAACATGAATAACACATACAAACATACATATGAACAGCGGTAACCAGACTAACACATACTAACATTCCTATGAATAGTGGGAACAATAATAACATATACAAACATTCATATGAACAGTGGGAACAAGAATAACACGTACAAACATTCATATGAAAAGTGGGAACCAGAACAACAAATACAAACATTCATATGAACAACGGGAACCAGAATAACCCATGCCTCCGTTCATTTTCCTACAATCATAGTTTAAATCGGAACAAAATATATAGTAGTAGTAGTAGTCCTAGTAATCTGTATTTTCTTCATTTATAGGAGAACATATATAAACCATGATTACACACAGAACTATAATACAACTGATAATTTTAGAACACAAATATATCAATTAAATGCATAAACATATTTACGTAATGCATAACTATAGCGTATAAACGTATGCGCATTCACGCAGTTACACTCAGTTACACATTTTTGAACACAACAGTAATAATACCCGACTGTATCATAATATTTTATAGCACTAAACACGTTAACTATATATAGTACATAGATATTTATCATAAATATTATCAATCACTGACAATACTTAAAGGCGATTTATATGTTACAGTCATTGCACATAGCGACATACTTTCACTTATGGGTGTAACCTGCTCAGTAGTATTTAACTGAGAAAGCGCTATCCTGTGAAATTTATGTTATAATGGTTATACAAGCAAGGTTTTACGCAGGAGTAAAATAGCTGCCGAGAGACAAGAAGTTAACATAACACGACGTGCTAGAAGTACACATCAGCACAGAAATACAATTGTTCGCACGTAAGGGATAGTGTGCGTTAGCGTGTGAATTACAACACATATAAACTGTTCACTGTTACCATGTGTAATTATAAGATTGTGTTATCAAAGTGAAAATTGTAAAGGAGCTGCTGCTACCTTACCATTAGCAACACTGAAAACCATAATAATGAAAATTTAAAGAAAAAAGAAAAAAAGAAGGAAAATTAGCAGGCTTGAACCGTCCCTGCCCCGGAACTAACATGACGCCTCAATCAACTGCGCTACTGAGGACAGTGAATGTTTCGTCGCTAATATACATATTATAATAATAATGACTACATGCTACATTTCAGTAGACTGGTTTACGAAAATGTCATTTCAGCAAGTGAAATGGCAACCTTTCAACATCATAAAATATAAGTTTATACCATTCAAGATTTTCAGACAAGTTCTCTAGGAATTCAGGTTGTAAAGCATGCGTATGTCCACTTACATGAGTCACAGTCTGTTAACTATAGATAGATACAAAACCCTTATGAAGATCAGCTGCCAAAGGCAGCTGAATAAAATGAGCCTGTATTTTCTGCGAATGAAACCTTGTAAGAAACAATAGGGACACGATATGACCGACTCGTTATGACTATATCTGGCGATTTATAATTGGAAGTAGTGTCAGCCGTTTTTTATAAAATGATTGTTATACGTACACGATCACTGTTATCAGTACAGTCGTAGTGATAATATTATTAGGGCAGCAATTAAGTCACAAAGTTGTTCAATAACAGTTATACAGTAATAATATTCAGTAATGTTAAGCATTCGTCATAAATTAAACATTTCTAAGTGGATTTTGTTAAGTTAGTTCCATTTCCATTACTTAGAGCAAATCAGTGACTACTTGGATATTTCGGACATAGCCTTCATCAGTTGATCGATTGGTTATGTTGTTGTTGAAAATAAGATAACGAAGAGGACGCTCAATCAGCAAGAACTAGTTCATTCAGACTATTATCGGGACATCAATCAATGAACATATATGATATTGTTTACAGTTAACTGGCTAACTGATATTAGGTTTCACATTCATTATCTTAAGATAATCCTAAACGATAGCTCTAAATAATGACATATGTAATAAATAGTAACATAATTACAGCAAGCTCTTGTTACCAAATATTTTATATATTATCTCAAACATAGATACAGAGATGAACACAATAATCTAACATTAAATTGTATTGATGTTTTTCAACCTTGGGAGAGAAAAACAACAACTTGAAGCTGAGTTTCAAGTCGAAATATTTGGAGAAATGCAATAAACTGTTAACTCTGAAAGAACTTCGAGAATCCCTTAAACCGGCTCATGATGATATCCATTATCTATTATTAAAACATGTACCTAACACCTGTCTCTCTGTACTTCTTGATATATTTAATAAGGTTTGGGTGACAGGAAACTTCCCCGATTCTTGGCGGGAAGCAATCGTTATTCCAGTCCCCTGTCGAAAAATTTGGAGAAATGCAATAAACTGTTAACTCTGAAAGAACTTCGAGAATCCCTTAAACCGGCTCATGATGATATCCATTATCTATTATTAAAACATGTACCTAACACCTGTCCCTCTGTACTTCTTGATATATTTAATAAGGTTTGGGTGACAGGAAACTTCCCCGATTCTTGGCGGGAAGCAATCGTTATTCCAGTCCCCAAACCTGTAAAGTATCATACGGGCCCAATAAGTTATCGCTCTATTGCTTTAACGAGTTGTATATGCAAAACAATGGAACGAATGATTAATGAGAGACTCGTTTGGTACCTGGAATACAACAAGCTGATAACAAAGTATCAAAGTGGATTCCGGCGCCAACGAAGCACAACAGACAATCTCATTCGATTTGAATCATTTATTAGGGAAGCTTTCGTAAAGAAAGAACATCTAGTCGCTGTATTTTTTGACTTGGAGAAAGCTTATGATACTGCATGGGAGTGAATGGTCGTCATGACCTTGGTCTTAGAGGCCGATTCAATTTGTATAGAGAATTTCATAGATGATAGACAGTTTCGTGTCCGAATGGGTTCCTCTCTGACATTCATGAACAGGAGATGAGTGTGGCACAGGGCAGCATACTCTCTGTCACCCTTTTTAATATAAAAATTAACAGCATAGTTAAATGCATCAATCCTGGTGTGGATTGCTCCCTATATGTTGACGACATTGTTATATGTTATCGTGCAAAAAGCAAAAAACATGAACACTACTGAGAGACAACTTCAACAATGTCTCATTTTAAACTTCAGACCTGGTCGGATGCCAATGGTTTTAAATTTTCTAAATCTAAAACTAATTGTATGCATTTTTGTCAACCACGTAAACATCATGAAGACCCTCATCTAGCACTGGACGGGTCACCAACGTTTATACCACACCTTAAATACTTGAAGACCAAGTGTCTTAAAGCTCTTAATTTACTTAAAGTTGTTGCAAACACTGATTGGGAGCGAATCATAAAATCCTTTTAAAACTTTATAGATCTCTTATCAGATTTTAAAAGTCGTATTAACACATTTATTCGTAACTCTTGGCAAGCCGCTTGGATTTGTCAGTTAACAATAAACTCCATTCAGTTAACCGCTACTCGGAGAATGGCGTTCTTCTAGTGCACCCATTCGTCGGGAAGAAGTTGTCCTAGCCCGGTGCAGGATAGGGCATACACGTTATACTCATTTATATTTATTACAAGGTTAGCAATAACCAGAATGTATACCCTGCTTTGCACCGTTAACGGTCAAACACATCTTGTTGTAATGTGTAGAATTTGATCCTATGCGTCAACGGTACTACAATGTTACTATGAAAGAGTTATTTGATACTAAAGATTTTAGTCTTGTTTTAGATTTCCTAAAAGAAATCAGACTATATAAATCATTATAATGTGTTCTTCTTATATATATTTACATGTTTATATACCCGTTGCCGGACAGTTGTTGATTTACATATATAGTTTATATTACTACCATATCGTCCCTTATTTTTTAATAGTTTTATCTTTATATATTTACATTAATTTTTAATTAATACTTCATTTCTTCATCTTTCATTAGTTTTTGCGCACAATATGACCTGTTTATGTGTCGACGTGTCGTAAAACACCATTCATTCATTCATTCCACTTTTTATGCGTCTCAGACCCTGTGTGACAACTAAATACAATCGTTCATTATCCCAGTTTAAATTGAGAGATTAGAGACACGGTGGGAGTAAATACACCAGCTAGACCCTTGTTTGACAGTGTTGGCGGTTTCAAACCCTGTGTGATATTACGAGATGGTATAAAAGTCACATATTTAGCCAATGCAATCACTGAATAAAACTGAATAAGGCATGACCTTTGACTATATTGTTATCTAAATCTCACTGCTCTGCCAGCAGTGTTGTAAGAATTGTCTTTATCCAACCGCTCAGGCAGCAGTGTTGTAAAAATTGTATCTGGATCCCTCCATAAACATCTAACGTTTCAAGTTCTAAACTCTGACTTCAGTGCAAAAAAAGTTGCCTTTGTTTCAAACAAACATTCCGAAAAAATACTTAAACATATCACAGCAACATCTTGTCCCTTTCATGGTGATTGTTACTGTTCTAATACGTGTACAACTTCATATCGCACCACACTCCCAGTGTTGTAAAAACTATTATATTTGCGTATCCCATCGCTTTGCCTGCAGTGTTGTAAGAACTATTATCTGTATCGCACAGATATGCCAGCGGTGTTGTAAACATATGTCTGAATTTCACAGATGTCACCAGTGTTGTAAAAATCTACGTCTAAATCCCACCGCTCTGCCAGCAGTGGTGTAAACAAAAGTATGTCTGAATCCCACTGCTGCCACCATTGTTGTAAACAACTATTATAGTTATGTAAATAGTTTTTAGTTATGTCCTTAAAGATGGAAGTTTAAATCACATTCAAATCCACTGTTTGGTTACAAACGTTTGTTTTCTACGTTTATAACACTATTTCTAATATAAAAGCAATGATACATTCGAACACAATTTTAACGATGATAATGAGATAATGGAGAGTAATAAAAATCCAATCCAAGTCTTAAATATCATCCAAAATCCTATCTAAAATCTCGGACTCAAAAACTGTCTCGATGTTTGCGTGCGGACCTTACTATAGTGGCTTCAATCTTATGAATATTAATGAGTTAGCAGGTAGACATGCTTTAACCTATATGGTGCATCCCAGTGAACTTTCACCAGTGAACTTTCAGCATCAGCCGTCATAAATTATTTAGCAGGCATACCTGTGCTATGGTAGTCATACATTATTTAGCAGTCATGCCTGTGCTATATAAAATGACACTTAGCATGCACCGAAGAACCTATATCTGATATATTGAAACTAATCAAACTAATACAGTATCTAATCAAACCAAAACAGTATGTAAACCTCATTACAAAAATCATAACAATATATTTTATTATGTATCATATATGTTAAGGACCTATTCCCCGAGCCTACATGATCACTGACCAATCATAGAAGGATTGCTTATTTACTGCTTACATCTGCACGACCGATTAGCTTAAACTGAACAAAACTGAATAACACCATTTTCTCATGCATTTGTATGTCCAACTGTGATTTACAGTTACCTATACAAATTTTCTGTCTCCCTCCCCACTCCCACCACCGTCCCCACCCCATCCCCAAATACAATAGGCTCGAAATAGGTCCTTATTTTGGAACTATGCCAAGCCGTGACATTTCATATTTGCCAACACTCATCAATGTTTAGCTGACATTTGAGATGGTATGTAAATATGTCTATATTAGTCAGCATTGAAAATAATAACCTAGTTTCGCCTGTTTATGTTCATTTGATTGACATGATTAGTAAGCATCAGAAATAGAATTCTATTTTGATCCAACTAAGCAGAACCATTAACCTTTGTAAATTGTCAATGATCAAACAAAGAGCTAGAAATTTCTGGCTAAGTGAAGCATATGACATCATTTATGGATAATCTGATTGGACTTTGTAATCAGAGGACGCTAGTGATTGTCTGAATAAATAGTATATATACACGCACCAGGAGCCCAGGGAGATTAGGAGTTCAAAGAAAGAGAGAGTTTGATTCTGCTGATTTTGTTGGGACTCCGTTGGTTTACTTTTGAGTTAGATGTTTTAATTAACTCTGATCATTTGTTTTTTAATACTGAATTGCATTGACAACATTGGACATTGACAATTGCGATTACTGTTGAGACTGGATTAATACACTTACATAATTTACATATTCACTATAGGATCGATTGTTAGTTATTTGACACTAAATAAGAGGACAACGTGACATCTTTACAGTGAACCATGCTTTACCCGGTTGTGTACCTTATGCTAGCAGTATTAATAGTGGTTGAAGCACGAATACACGAGGAGCCCGAGTGCTCTAAATATCATTTCGAAGAAAAAGTTCTTGAAAAGTTAGTTCGCCTCGAACACAAAATGCAAGTTTGGGATAATGAAATGGAAAAGCAGATCTCTTACTTTAAAGATGCAGCAGTGGAAAGGACGGACAGAATAGAAAAATCCATTTCCGTAATAAATGAGGCAGAGATTGCACGGACTGACACACTAGATAAACTGAACGATTCCATTCAACAAGAAATGGAAGGACAGAAAACCAAGTTCGATGAAGTTTTGTCAAACTTTCAACAACAAGTTGGTCGGCTCTCCCAGAATCAGATGGAGAAACAGGGCGATATAAACAAAACTTTACTGGCATTTTTAAAAAGTCAGGATACTGCAGTCAACAAGATCAAAGGTGTGCATACTATCTTTATAAAACGGTTGTTATATTATCAATAAGCACATGCTTTACTTTTCTTTCATGCTTATTTTTTATTCAATAAATAACCTGTCTCTGTCCCTTTTTCACTATCAGTGATAGGAAGTGAAGGGCTGTCTGCTGTGGGATGTTTCGTTGAAATAAGTCTAGGTGTTGTTCTCTTTATTACTCCCTACAATCATGTATTAGTCTCAATGTTATTTCATATACCTGGTTATGTTTTTTTTCACATTATAGTTAATGATATATTAATTACAATTAACAGGATCGCAACTATTAGCTATTTGTATTCTCAAATTATTAATTTAAGCGTGTTACAAAGAACTGAGTTGCATTTTAGCTAATAATTGTCACCCTTAACTGTCATACAACTGGAAATTAAATTGTTAAGCAAAAAGTAGGAGTTAACCAAAATTTATTTTGATAAATGTCCCGCAATGGGACACTACGCTGAAACACTGGCATGTGTTGGTGGGGGAGGGGAGGGAGACACATAATCTAATATATATACGCTTCACTTTTTCTATCGACTGTATTGATCCCTGATTATAACATTTTTAACAGGACAATTAATAATATATTAAAGATAATTAAAAAGTAGGAGTTATCCTTATTGATTTTGTTTTATGTCCCGCAATGGGACGCTACATTGAGACACTTGAATTTGTTGGAATAAACAAACCAATTATTATAGAGGTTTTACTTGTTTCTATTACAGCTGAACTGGCCACTCCGAGAGTCGTGTTTAAAGCCAGATCAGTAGCAAACACCAGTCCCTCTAGCGGAGACCTGGCCTTGAATTCACCAACCATTCTTGAGAATATTCTTAGACTTAAGCTCAAGTATCCAAATTTCAATCACAGATATTTCTATAAGTTTACAGAATAAACGTTTATAACAAGCTGCTATGTATAAATATGATGCATACTAATAAATAGTAACTTCTTACGATTGCTTATCTTTGAAGGTTATGGAAATATTTGTGAATGAAATTTCAGTACTTGGGCTGAAGTCTAAGAATAGTCTTAAGAATGGTTGGTGAATTCCAGGCCTGATACGATACGCCGAAGCTGTCACCAACATTTGCGGGGGATACGACACAGCTACAGGGTACTTCACAGCTCCACACGCTGGGACCTATCTCTTCACTGTACAAATCTGTGCCGCTACTTCCAAATTTGTACATGTCCATATAGTAGCTGCAGGTGTTGTTATAGCATCAACTACTCAGTATAATGCTGGTGGCTACCCCTGTACAACAGGTACTGGTGTGGCTGTACTGGCTAAAGCCGTCAACGTGTGGATTACATGTTCCGCCTCAAGTTCTGTTTATGAAAGCAGTTCCAGATGGAACAGCTTCTCTGGTGTGCTCATCTACACCAACACAAATTAAGGTGATTTGTAGGAGAAAATGTCTTAAAATATGAGGCCTTGCAGAGATACATATTGTATGATATGTATATAATAACAAAATATACATTCATCAGATAGTGAAAACAATTTAATCCTCAATTAAGGCATTAAACAATGATTCCGATTTTAATTTGTGTAACAATAGTGATACTTGAAGGGACAGAGGGTACCCTTGATTCTATATAAAACATATATTATTATATTATAATTATTATTATTATTATTATTATTATTATTATATTACTATTAGTATTATTAGTATAATTCAATTATTATTATTATTATTATTAAATTAGTAGTATTATTATTACTGCAGCAACGTCTGAATTTAATGCTGGTAAATACCCATTCACCAACGATACATGTGTGGCTGTGCTTGCTAAATGAGACAAAGTCTGGGTACAATCTTCCTATCATTCAGGAAGGCATTGCTAATTGGGATAGCTTTTCTGAAGTTCTCATCGATACCTATACAAATTAAATTGACTGGTGGAAGAAAAGTCAGATTGCACTAAAATGGGTGTTGTTGAATAAAACGCTGATTTTTAGTTCAGTAATATGTATTTGAACTTTTTAACTTTAAAAATATATTACTGCAGATATGTTACAATATACACTGAACAAAATTCCTAATTACTCATTTTCTTATTTTAAATACATTTTAGAAAAGATATGTGAGAAGTATTTTGTTTAGACCCATAGTTTGTTAAACATTTATTTTTTGTTTAAATTGTTACATCTTTTGAGAGTTACCCTCTCTTTATATGAAAACATGAAATGTGCTGATAAAACACATAAGATATAAAATTCTTAAAATTGGTATGAAATAATAGAAAAAATCATAAAAATTTGACCCATTTATCGCAGATTCTCCGTCTATAAAAAAATGAAATATGGATAATCTTAAATTACCTCCCTTTAAATTGAATATTGTTTGAAATTCAAGTAACTGTAATTCAGCGTTAACATTAAATATTTGGAAAATTTCTTTTGCAAACGCATTTGTAGTGGTAATGCTAGTAAAACGTGATGTCAAAATAATTTTAACTGACATCTTTTAGAATCAGGAACACCGAAAGCTTCACTAATTCGAAGTACTTAATAAAATCCTATACACCCAGGTGTATAAGTGTTATAACTTATTTCTTAGAAAACACATTGACCTAAAAGTTTGAAAATATGTTCATGCAATCAGAGCAGACGATTTACACTCTTATTTTGCAGTTATACCGTATCTCTAATCAAGCTCAAAATACACAAAACAATGAGAATATTATTGACATATTCTTAGGTAAGTACTTAGCAATTTGGTTTACTGTATGTATTTAATATCGCAATATATCTAGCAACATAAACTACACGTTATTACAACATTAGTTACAGTTCGCTCCATTGTCGCTGAAAGAATGTATTTGAGTGTCGTAATAAGTATAATAAAGAAAGCATTTCTTGTTTACATTGAAATCTGTAAAACGGCAACAATGAACCAAACTGAGTGTGTAACTCTTAAAGCGGGTACATCAGTATTTTTCTAAAAGAATCAAACGCCTTAAAAATTAAAAAATCCAATTTATGATACAATCGTCATATCATTAAAAATGCAATCTCATTAAAATCAGACCCTTTATCACCTATAGCGGAGAGTATCAAATCGTAATTAGGATATGATTTTAATGAGACTGCTCAAAATATGGTGTAAACGCTTTGTTTTTCGGGTCAAAAATTAATTCACCATACATATTAAATGAAATCGGGCTCAACATGTTTAAATTAACACTGGTCCGTAACCTATGACAGCATACATTACAGTTAAGAATGAATTTTCTTATAAAGAATGGATCTTTTTAAGATTCATTTATTATGGTTTGACCCATTACAATTGGACACATGCTTATTTGTCAATTTTAAGAGCGACCCATAGACCCTCATAAAAAGCCTGTTGTACGCCCATTTAATGATGAATTGCTGATATATATGTGCACAGCAACGTGCCTCTTCTGCTTCGAGGCATTATGAATTTGATATGAAACCCATATCTACATATAGCCAAGGTAGGGAATATCGTGGTTAAAATAGTTCTGTAATACTGTATCAGTATAACACGACAAAATTGTGAGCATAGAACATTTAAGTTTGTTTTATAAACAAAGCGGTAGGAGGACATTGCAGCAAAATATGACTAAAGATGATAAATTGTAAACATTAACGATTTAAAGTGTTTTTTTTATAAACAAAAGCTTTCGCTTTTTCAGAGAACAACACATTATACAGCGGACATACCATTAACAAAACAGGCATATATGGCAGAGATATAGCCATAAACAATATGAACAAACAAAAAGGGTACTGATTAAGAAAATATTTAGAAAAGAGGGGAAACTGGCAATGATATGGAGGGTGTGGGTGATAACTGACATGGGAAAAGGTATGACAAACACACACATTCAAACACTCTTGATGATAGGTAGTTGGGGATTGAGATTGAGGTGAGCAGAATACACTATGGTAATGGTGTAATAATATATGTACAGTACAGAAATATGATCATTTGAAAATGGGTCTCTTTTTTATGTGGTGTGGGCGGTGGGGATATATGATTGCCGTATGAATAAGAACGTAAAATACGGCCAGTAACCACATATTGGATGTTTACCTTAATCAAAATTATTGCACATTTCTTTCATACTATATGTTGAGGTGGTTCTATTGGCACCCATGGAGCACACGTTTTTTTTAGCCTAAATTACGCATGCACCCGTCTAGATAATGCTATGACCATAGCATATTGTCAAACGTTAATACGATTTTATTGCATATATATTACAAGAAATGTATTGAACACCACAATATTACTAGCAATATATTCAAATGCATTGAACTACATGTTATTACAAAAATATTAGTTACAGCTTTTTCCATATAATATATTCGAAAGAAAGAGTATGAAAAACTGTTCCCGGATCCTTCGCCTCAGTTTTAGGCGGCCCGAAACAACGTACGATACAGAGTCGATGGGCCGTTAAACACCTTTTCAATCTGTTAGCTTTCCAAAATAGTTTATATGTGTTTTCGTTTAATAATGTTACAGTATACATGTTTACAAACAGTTATCTCGTTCTATTAAATATGTCTAATATATATGTATATGCAAATATATATATACAAATATTTTTTAATTATCCCCGTCCTTTCTTGTCAGTTCGTCCGTCCGTGTTATTGACAATATCTCCTACCAGCCTCAAGGGTCAATACATATATTAACTGTGCCCCCCCCCCCCCCCCCCCTCAAAAATATTTTTTTCCAAATAATTTAAAGTTCCATATCAAAGTGAATACCATTGTAAGAGCAGTGCACTGACGCAAGAAAATGCCCAAGAGTCATATTGGGTGGTGGGGAAGCCGGGGTAAATATTTAGAACTTAGTATATATCTGATGTTTGAGTGGTTTTACACAATCAAGTACAATTACTCCTACATGCTTATCTTAAGAGTGTGAATTTGTGTATATGTTATCGTCTATACAAATGTAACGGGTTTTGTATGGGCTCCGTTGGTCATGCTCTGAGGCCTGGACTTGGCGGCGTAGACGGGATCAAACTATTTATTTTTATTTTATTTTTAAATAGGGTCAAGCTTGATATCAAACTAAATGTAATTACAACAATAATGTTTCGACGCAAAAATACACGAGGGTCATCTTGCGTGATAGGGAATGGTCAAAATATAAAACTAGGTCTTTTCCTGATGCTTGTTTTATCCTGCGTCCCTGTTTGTAATAAAGACTTTAAGCTTCAATTATGTTATCACTGGCTCAAGAGGGAATACGTCCCACTAATTGTGCCCTTGTGTATTTTTGCGTCAATACATTATTGTTTTTAATGACATTCAGTTTGATATCAAACTTGACCCTATTTAAAAATAAAATAAAAAATAAATAATTTGATCCCGTCAATGCAACCTGCGCCATTGACTTGCTCTAGTTTAAGTTGTACTCAAGTTTACTAAAGAAATACCACTGGAAGCTTCTAGTTTTTGCTGTTCTTATATTTCTCGGCCACTTTGATGCTTTAGAGTTACGGACCTCTGCCCCACGTGGGTTCACCTCCCTAGTGGAGACATGTTTAATGTAAAAAAAAGGTATGATGTAAACATGCCATGGAGATAACTCCGTAATGCATGCGTTGATTTTGTATATGTACATATATGTTATGGTATAAATACGCACAGTTACATATGTAACAATAATATACGTTATGGCTATCACCAATCTCGACCGCACATAAGCAAATAGTAGTCCACATAGTTGCTGATCACTGGCTTTACTTTAACAACATTTGAAGAGGTTTTTAGATCCACTTTTAATAGGCTTATTTTGTCTCATTTTTAATTATTGAATAAACTTTGTCTACTATGTGTTTCCATACTATCAGTGATTTGGGAGTTAACTGCCATGGGATGATTTAGGGATAAGTCGTTATAATTGTACTCTTTCTTACACTTATTCCATATGATATGCTGTGTAACTTGTTTTGCATTTTTTGCATATACAATAAATTAATGGCAACTTAAATAATTAAAGAGAAACATATCATTTTTACCATTTTCACGATTTGTTTTAATTTTTAAATAAAAATATGTTACACAGATTTAAGTTGAATTTAAGCCGCAACATGTCACCCTCAACTGTCATACAGCACGATAAAATAGTGAAGTAAAACGGTAGTTTCTATTCCATGTTATTTTGATAAGACACTGTACGGGGACAATGCACGGCGACACAACACAGGGGCAGTGTAAAAACACATCAACCTAAACATGACTTGCACTTGTTTCTATTACAGCGGAACTGGCCACTCCGACGGTCGTGTTTAAAGCCAGATCAGTTGCAGGCACCACGCACTATACTGGAGACTTGATAAAATACACCCAGACTGTCACTAACATTGGCGGGGATACGACGCAGCTACAGGATACTTTGCAGCTCCACACACTGGGACCTATCTCTTCACTGTACAAATATGTGCCTCTGGTTCTAGCTATGTGTATGTCCACATAGTAGCAGCAGATATTGTTATAGGAGCAACGACTCTGTATAATGCTGGTGCCCACCACTGTACAACAGGTACGGGTGTGGCTGTGCTGGTTAAAGCAGACAAAGTGTGGATTAAATGTTCCGCCTCATGTTCTGTTCATGAAGACATTTACAGATGGAACAGCTTCTCTGGTGTTCTCATCCACACCAATATAAATTAAACTGACACGTAGGAGAAAATGAACTTAAAATATGAGTAACTTACATAGATACATATTGTATAATATATATAATAAAAATATATGCATTAATCACAATTAATCCTCAAAGAAAGTGTTAAAATGATTCTGATTTTGATTTGTATTGCTTTGTATTTGCGGAGACTAGAAGGGACAGACGACACTCTCTTGATTCTCTGTAATATATATTCATTATTATTATTATTATTATTATTATTATAGCAGAAACTTATGATAATAATGCTGGCAAATACAACCGATACATGTGTGCCTGTGCTTGCTAAAGGATACCAAATCTGGATTGAATCTTCCTATCGATTAGGTGTTTTTTAGGAAGACATTGTTAGATGGAATAGCTGTTCTGGTGTTTTCATTAACACAAATACAAATTAAATTGACGTGTAGGAGAAAACGAGATTCCACTAAAATGGATATTGTTGAATAAAATGCAGACTTTTAGTTTTAGTAGTATGCATATGTACAACTGAGCTTTAAATATATATTATTGCAGTTATATTACAATATATGTATTAAACATATGCAAATGGATTGAACTGCACGTCATTACAACATTAGTACAGCTCGATCCATTGTGGCTGGAATAGGCATGTGAATATCGTAAAATGTATAATAAAGAAATAATTTTTCTGAATGTTTACAATAAATCTGATATCAGTATCAGTGAAAAACGACAACAATAAACCAAAATGAGTGTGTAACTCTTTAAGGGGGTACATCCGTATTTTTCTAAAAGAATCCAGACGCCTTAAAAACTCAAAAATAACAACAATCGTAAAATCACTCGAAATGTGGTGTAAGCGCATCGTTTTTCAGGTCTAAACATTAAATTCATACTAAATATTGAATGAAATCGGGCTCAAAATGCTTAAAATAACACAGGTGCGTAACCTATGATATCATAGTGAACAGTGAACAATACAATTGCTTATAAATAATGGATCTTTTTAAGTTCATAGTTCATTATGGTTATTATTTGTCAGTTTTAAGCAGGACCCCACTGACTCTCATGAAAGCCTGTTGTAACCGCTATAATGATGAACTACTTCGAGGCATTATTTGTTCTATGTAAATGATATGATACCCACTCTACATTTCTACATATAGTCAAGGTAGGGAATCCTGTGATGAAAATGGTTCTATAATACATCAGTGATTTTGGCAAAATATGATAAATTCTGAGCATCGAACATTTAAGTTTGTTTTATAAGCAAAGTTGAAGGAGGACAGCTCAGCTCGACTGCTCTCTTTTCAAAGAACAACACACTGTACACCTGACATACAACGGCAGATATAGCCATAAACAATATGAACACATGAGAAGGTGGACTTGTAAGAAAATAATTAAAATGGATCTGACGATGATGTTGAGGGTGTGTGTTAAACTTTTCAAGTGTTGGTGGGAGTGTTGGTGAGAGTGTTGGTGGGAGAGTAGGTTGATAATAGCGATGAGCAATGATATTTGCCTATATAAATATAAACCACAGCAAATAAATGTGGAACAAAATGTTGGAATGGTTGGAACGGGGCGGTGATGATTGAGATGAGCAGTAGTATACTTTACGTTCTTTAGCAAAGTAGAAAGTATGAACAACATATTGTTGAACAAAACGTATGGGATGGCAGTATGTTTTGTGTGACACAGACATCCCCTAACCTCCATCCCCACATCCCCCCCACATACACCAGACATACTTTAGGTAATGTAGCAACCTTCTTCCACCACCATTAATGCGTTAGGGGTGTGTTGTTTGGTGGAATAAGAACTTCGACCTAAACAAAACAATCACTGTTTTAACATTACGATTAGCACCATCTCTACTATACCATCACTCAAAATCAATGATGCTATAAAAATATAAACCACACCAAATAAATGTGGAAAGAAATGATGGAATGGAAGCATTTCATATTGCACCCACAGCCCCATCCCTAAACACACCCCAACACTTCTTGAAGATAGATGGGTGAGGAGTGGGAATTGAAGTGGGCAGCATGTACCATGCGTGCGTGCGTGCATGCGCGCGTGCGTGCGCGCGTTATGCAGATAAGTTACAAGATATGTTTTAAACGTCACAATATTACTAGCAACATATGCAAATGGCTTGAGCGAAAAGTTTTTAAAACAACATCAATTATTTCCTTAGGATCTATTCGATAGTAAGAGTATGGAACTGTGCCCGGATCCTTCGCCTCTGTTTGGGGCGGCTCTAAATAACCTACGATATAGTGTTAAAATGCCGTTTAACACCAATTCGATATGTTGATTTCCAAAATAGTTTATAAGTATGTTTTTCTGTTTATACTGTTATGTATACAAACAATTATCTCCTTTAATGAAACATGTATAATATAAATATGCAAATGTATATATACAAATATACTTTAATTATCCCCGCACCATTGGAATATGTTTGACATGTTGTATGTATTACCGTAGCCTTAAGGGTCAATACATATATTTAAGGGGGTTTTCCTGAACCTCCTTGGGAGCTGGACTTGATGGTGTGACGTGTCAAAAATCATTGTTTTGTTGCATATCAAATTGAATACTATTGCAAGAGAAGTGCACTGTAGCAAGAAAATGCCCGAGGGTCGTCTTGGGTGGTGGGGAAGGGTAAATATGTAGAACTTAGATTATATTTGATATTTATGTGGTTTTACATAAAGAGTACATACTTACTCCTATATGCTTATCTTAAGACTTTGGATTTGTGTATATATTATCGTTGCCTCAAGGGTCAATACATTTTAACGGGTTTTGCGTGGGCTCCGTGGGACATGCCTTGGGACCTGGACTTGGCGGCGTAGACTTGGTAAAAAATCTTTCATTTTTTTCAAATAGGGTATTGACGTAAAACATGCCCGAGGGTCGGCTTCTTGGGTGATGGGGAATGTTTAAAATATGAAAAATAAGTCTATATATGATGTGTGTTATATCCTGCATCTCTGTTTGTAATACAGAATTTAAGCTTCCGCTGTGTTATCATCGGCTGAAGAGAGAATTGAAAGAGTGCGGGATATGCGATGGCGTGCCATCGACTTGCTCTAGTTTAAGTTGTACACGAGTTTACTGAAGAAATACCGACGGAAGCCCTCCAGCTTTTGTTGTTCTTATAATCCTCAGTTAGTATTATGCGTTAGAGTTACAAAACCTCTGCCCCACATGGGTTCTCTCCCTCGTGAAGGCATTTTTAATGGAAAAGGTATTGCGTAAACAAGCCGAAAAATCATGAAAGAGAACTCCGTAATTCATGCGTTAATTTTGTACATAATATTTGTATATGTGAATTGATGTTATGGGTATCACCCATTATGAATGTGCACAGTTACATAAAGTTTTATAACACTAATATACTTTATGGGTATCACTCATCTCGATTGTACATAGTTAAACATGTAACAATAATATATGTTATGAGTATCATCAATATTGAGTGAGAATAGTTACATATGTAACAATACTACAGTCTACTCTCAGTAACTCAAACTCGCTTATTTCGAATTTCCGCTTAAGTCGAAATTTTTTCACGATTTCCCGATTTTATTCCTTTTATTTTTATGCAATTTGACTTCTTTTAAGTCAAATTTCGATTAGTCGAATTATTCGATAATTCGAACTATTTTTCTGGTCCCAAACACGAATCTATACATTTATTTACTCTCGCTAATTCGAAGTTCAATTAAGGTGCCAAATGCAAGTTTGATCAAACACAAGCCGGCGTGTATATGTTATGGATATCACCCATCTTGAGTGTGCATGGTTACATATGTAACAATACTATACGTTATGTGTATAACCCATAATATATGTTATGGGAATCATCCATCTCTATTGTACATAGTTACACATGTAACAATAATATATGTTATGGGTATCACCCATCTCGGGCGTGCATAATTACATATGTAACAATAATATATGTTATGGGTATCGCCCATCTCTAGTGTGCATAGTTACATATGTAAAAATAATATAATTTATGTTATGGGTATCATTCATCTCGAGTGTGCATAGTTATATATGTAAAAACAATATTTGTTATGGGTATCACCCATCTCGGGTGTGCATAGTTACATATGTAACAATAAAAATATTTAATGCCATAAATATCACTCAATTCGACTGTGCATAGTTACATATGTAACAATAATACATGTTATTGGTATCATTCATCTCGAGTGTGCATAGTTGCATATGTAACAATGATATATGTTATGGGTATCACCCATCTCGGGTTTGCATAGTTATATATTTAACAATAATATATTTTATGGGTATCACCCATCTCTAGTGTGCATAGAAATATTATAAAATCTAAGAATTACATATGTAACAATAATATATGTTATGGGTATCACCCATCTCGGGAATGCATAGTTTCATATGTAACAATAATATATGAGCCGCAACACACGAAAACGTCCCTTCGGACATTCAGACGACAACGTCATGAAGTAACAATTTATGACGTCGGCCGGTAATCAGTTACTTACTAATCAAATTTCTCATCACTTCCGTGTTTTACCTAGTTGTTATATCATAGGGAATATGTTTTCTTAATATAAATAGTTGATGCTATAGAAAATGGTAACTGTTTATATTTGTTGGTGTTATTTAATCAATGACGTCGTCCAAGACGCTAACGTCAACGTCAAAATTAATGGCGAGTACAATCTTTAATTTTCAAATTGAGATAAAATCATTTTTAATTAAGATATCAACACGAAATAAAGAGAATTTTAAAGAGAAAATCACCGAGATTCATAATCATAAAAAAAAAAAATGTCACAATTTTGTCTGAAGCGTCATTTTCGCGTGTTTCGGCTCATATGTTATGGGTATCACCCATCTGGAGTGTACATAGTTACATACGTAACAATACTGTATGTTATGGGTATCACTCATCTCTAGTCTGCATAGTTATATATGTAACAATAACATATGTAATGCGCATTACGTATTGAGAGTATTCACCCACAGAGTTTACAGGTACGTATATTACAATAATATGCATTTAGGTTATGATATGCCAGCTCTACATTTTTGGGGGTCATAAAACATTTATATGAATAGTGGGAACTAGAATAACACATACAACCATTCATATGAACAGTGGGAAGAAGAATAACACATACAAACATTCATAAGAACAGTAGGAGCAAGAATAACACATACAAACAATTATATGAACAGTTGGAACATGAATAACACATACAAACATACATATGAACAGCGGTAACCAGACTAACACATACTAACATTCCTATGAATAGTGGGAACAATAATAACATATACAAACATTCATATGAACAGTGGGAACAAGAATAACACGTACAAACATTCATATGAAAAGTGGGAACCAGAACAACAAATACAAACATTCATATGAACAACGGGAACCAGAATAACCCATGCCTCCGTTCATTTTCCTACAATCATAGTTTAAATCGGAACAAAATATATAGTAGTAGTAGTAGTCCTAGTAATCTGTATTTTCTTCATTTATAGGAGAACATATATAAACCATGATTACACACAGAACTATAATACAACTGATAATTTTAGAACACAAATATATCAATTAAATGCATAAACATATTTACGTAATGCATAACTATAGCGTATAAACGTATGCGCATTCACGCAGTTACACTCAGTTACACATTTTTGAACACAACAGTAATAATACCCGACTGTATCATAATATTTTATAGCACTAAACACGTTAACTATATATAGTACATAGATATTTATCATAAATATTATCAATCACTGACAATACTTAAAGGCGATTTATATGTTACAGTCATTGCACATAGCGACATACTTTCACTTATGGGTGTAACCTGCTCAGTAGTATTTAACTGAGAAAGCGCTATCCTGTGAAATTTATGTTATAATGGTTATACAAGCAAGGTTTTACGCAGGAGTAAAATAGCTGCCGAGAGACAAGAAGTTAACATAACACGACGTGCTAGAAGTACACATCAGCACAGAAATACAATTGTTCGCACGTAAGGGATAGTGTGCGTTAGCGTGTGAATTACAACACATATAAACTGTTCACTGTTACCATGTGTAATTATAAGATTGTGTTATCAAAGTGAAAATTGTAAAGGAGCTGCTGCTACCTTACCATTAGCAACACTGAAAACCATAATAATGAAAATTTAAAGAAAAAAGAAAAAAAGAAGGAAAATTAGCAGGCTTGAACCGTCCCTGCCCCGGAACTAACATGACGCCTCAATCAACTGCGCTACTGAGGACAGTGAATGTTTCGTCGCTAATATACATATTATAATAATAATGACTACATGCTACATTTCAGTAGACTGGTTTACGAAAATGTCATTTCAGCAAGTGAAATGGCAACCTTTCAACATCATAAAATATAAGTTTATACCATTCAAGATTTTCAGACAAGTTCTCTAGGAATTCAGGTTGTAAAGCATGCGTATGTCCACTTACATGAGTCACAGTCTGTTAACTATAGATAGATACAAAACCCTTATGAAGATCAGCTGCCAAAGGCAGCTGAATAAAATGAGCCTGTATTTTCTGCGAATGAAACCTTGTAAGAAACAATAGGGACACGATATGACCGACTCGTTATGACTATATCTGGCGATTTATAATTGGAAGTAGTGTCAGCCGTTTTTTATAAAATGATTGTTATACGTACACGATCACTGTTATCAGTACAGTCGTAGTGATAATATTATTAGGGCAGCAATTAAGTCACAAAGTTGTTCAATAACAGTTATACAGTAATAATATTCAGTAATGTTAAGCATTCGTCATAAATTAAACATTTCTAAGTGGATTTTGTTAAGTTAGTTCCATTTCCATTACTTAGAGCAAATCAGTGACTACTTGGATATTTCGGACATAGCCTTCATCAGTTGATCGATTGGTTATGTTGTTGTTGAAAATAAGATAACGAAGAGGACGCTCAATCAGCAAGAACTAGTTCATTCAGACTATTATCGGGACATCAATCAATGAACATATATGATATTGTTTACAGTTAACTGGCTAACTGATATTAGGTTTCACATTCATTATCTTAAGATAATCCTAAACGATAGCTCTAAATAATGACATATGTAATAAATAGTAACATAATTACAGCAAGCTCTTGTTACCAAATATTTTATATATTATCTCAAACATAGATACAGAGATGAACACAATAATCTAACATTAAATTGTATTGATGTTTTTCAACCTTGGGAGAGAAAAACAACAACTTGAAGCTGAGTTTCAAGTCGAAATATTTGGAGAAATGCAATAAACTGTTAACTCTGAAAGAACTTCGAGAATCCCTTAAACCGGCTCATGATGATATCCATTATCTATTATTAAAACATGTACCTAACACCTGTCTCTCTGTACTTCTTGATATATTTAATAAGGTTTGGGTGACAGGAAACTTCCCCGATTCTTGGCGGGAAGCAATCGTTATTCCAGTCCCCTGTCGAAAAATTTGGAGAAATGCAATAAACTGTTAACTCTGAAAGAACTTCGAGAATCCCTTAAACCGGCTCATGATGATATCCATTATCTATTATTAAAACATGTACCTAACACCTGTCCCTCTGTACTTCTTGATATATTTAATAAGGTTTGGGTGACAGGAAACTTCCCCGATTCTTGGCGGGAAGCAATCGTTATTCCAGTCCCCAAACCTGTAAAGTATCATACGGGCCCAATAAGTTATCGCTCTATTGCTTTAACGAGTTGTATATGCAAAACAATGGAACGAATGATTAATGAGAGACTCGTTTGGTACCTGGAATACAACAAGCTGATAACAAAGTATCAAAGTGGATTCCGGCGCCAACGAAGCACAACAGACAATCTCATTCGATTTGAATCATTTATTAGGGAAGCTTTCGTAAAGAAAGAACATCTAGTCGCTGTATTTTTTGACTTGGAGAAAGCTTATGATACTGCATGGGAGTGAATGGTCGTCATGACCTTGGTCTTAGAGGCCGATTCAATTTGTATAGAGAATTTCATAGATGATAGACAGTTTCGTGTCCGAATGGGTTCCTCTCTGACATTCATGAACAGGAGATGAGTGTGGCACAGGGCAGCATACTCTCTGTCACCCTTTTTAATATAAAAATTAACAGCATAGTTAAATGCATCAATCCTGGTGTGGATTGCTCCCTATATGTTGACGACATTGTTATATGTTATCGTGCAAAAAGCAAAAAACATGAACACTACTGAGAGACAACTTCAACAATGTCTCATTAAACTTCAGACCTGGTCGGATGCCAATGGTTTTAAATTTTCTAAATCTAAAACTAATTGTATGCATTTTTGTCAACCACGTAAACATCATGAAGACCCTCATCTAGCACTGGACGGGTCACCAACGTTTATACCACACCTTAAATACTTGAAGACCAAGTGTCTTAAAGCTCTTAATTTACTTAAAGTTGTTGCAAACACTGATTGGGGAGCGAATCATAAAATCCTTTTAAAACTTTATAGATCTCTTATCAGATTTTAAAAGTCGTATTAACACATTTATTCGTAACTCTTGGCAAGCCGCTTGGGATTTGTCAGTTAACAATAAACTCCATTCAGTTAACCGCTACTCGGAGAATGGCGATCTTCTAGTGCACCCATTCGTCGGGAAGAAGTTGTCCTAGCCCGGTGCAGGATAGGGCATACACGTTATACTCATTTATATTTATTACAAGGTTAGCAATAACCAGAATGTATACCCTGCTTTGCACCGTTAACGGTCAAACACATCTTGTTGTAATGTGTAGAATTTGATCCTATGCGTCAACGGTACTACAATGTTACTATGAAAGAGTTATTTGATACTAAAGATTTTAGTCTTGTTTTAGATTTCCTAAAAGAAATCAGACTATATAAATCATTATAATGTGTTCTTCTTATATATATTTACATGTTTATATACCCGTTGCCGGACATTTGTTGATTTACATATATAGTTTATATTACTACCATATCGTCCCTTATTTTTTAATAGTTTTATCTTTATATATTTACATTAATTTTTAATTAATACTTCATTTCTTCATCTTTCATTAGTTTTTGCGCACAATATGACCTGTTTATGTGTCGACGTGTCGTAAAACACCATTCATTCATTCATTCCACTTTTTATGCGTCTCAGACCCTGTGTGACAACTAAATACAGTCGTTCATTATCCCAGTTTAAATTGAGAGATTAGAGACACGGTGGGAGTAAATACACCAGCTAGACCCTTGTTTGACAGTGTTGGCGGTTTCAGACCCTGTGTGATATTACGAGATGGTATAAAAGTCACATATTTAGCCAATGCAATCACTGAATAAAACTGAATAAGGCATGACCTTTGACTATATTGTTATCTAAATCTCACTGCTCTGCCAGCAGTGTTGTAAGAATTGTCTTTATCCAACAGCTCAGGCAGCAGTGTTGTAAAAATTGTATCTGGATCCCTCCATAAACATCTAACGTTTCAAGTTCTAAACTCTGAATTCAGTGCAAAAAAAAGTTGCCTTTGTTTCAAACAAACATTCCGAAAACATACTTAAACATATCACAGCAACATCTTGTCCCTTTCATGGTGATTGTTACTGTTCTAATACGTGTACAAGTTCATATCGCACCACACTCCCAGTGTTGTAAAAACTATTATATTTGCGTATCCCATCGCTTTGCCTGCAGTGTTGTAAGAACTATTATCTGTATCGCACAGATATGCCAGCGGTGTTGTAAACATATGTCTGAATTTCACAGATGTCACCAGTGTTGTAAAAATCTACGTCTAAATCCCACCGCTCTGCCAGCAGTGGTGTAAACAAAAGTATGTCTGAATCCCACTGCTGCCACCATTGTTGTAAACAACTATTATAGTTATGTAAATAGTTTTTAGTTATGTCCTTAAAGATGGAAGTTTAAATCACATACAAATCCACTGTTTGGTTACACACGTTTGTTTTTTACGTTTATAACACTATTTCTAATATAAAAGCAATGATACATTCGAACACAATTTTAACGATGATAATGAGATAATGGAGAGTAATAAAAATCCAATCCAAGTCTTAAATAACATCCAAAATCCTATCTAACATCTCGGACTCAAAAACTGTCTCGATGTTTGCGTGCGGACCTTACTATAGTGGCTTCAATCTTATGAATATTAATGAGTTAGCAGGTAGACATGCTTTAACCTATATGGTGCATCCCAGTGAACTTTCACCAGTGAACTTTCAGCATCAGCCGTCATAAATTATTTAGCAGGCATACCTGTGCTATGGTAGTCATACATTATTTAGCAGTCATGCCTGTGCTATATAAAATGACACTTAGCACCGAAGAACCTTTATCTGATATATTGAAACTAATCAAACTAATACAGTATCTAATCAAACCAATACAGTATGTAAACCTCATTACAAAAATCATAACAATATATTTTATTATGTATCATATATGTTAAGGACCTATTCCCCGAGCCTACATGATCACTGACCAATCATAGAAGTCTTGCTTATTTACTGCTTACATCTGCACGACCGATTAGCTTAAACTGAACAAAACTGAATAACACCATTTTCTCATGCATTTGTATGTCCAACGGTGATTTACAGTTACCTATACAAATTTTCTGTCTCCCTCCCCACTCCCACCACCGTCCCCACCCCATCCCAAAATACAATAGGCTCCAAATAGGTCCTTAATTTGGAACTATGCCAAGCCGTGACATTTCATATTTGCCAACACTCATCAATGTTTAGCTGACATTTGAGATGGTATGTAAATATGTCTATATTAGTCAGCATTGAAAATAATAACCTAGTTTCGCCTGTTAATGTTCATTTGATTGACATGATTAGTAAGCATCAGAAATAGAATTCTATTTTGATCCAACTAAGCAGAACCATTAACCTTTGTAAATTGTCAATGATCAAACAAAGAGCTAGAAATTTCTGGCTAAGTGAAGCATATGACATCATTTATGGATAATCTGATTGGACTTTGTAATCAGAGGACGCTAGTGATTGTCTGAATAAATAGTATATATACACGCACCAGGAGCCCAGGGAGATTAGGAGTTCAAAGAAAGAGAGAGTTTGATTCTGCTGATTTTGTTGGGACTCCGTTGGTTTACTTTTGAGTTAGATGTTTTAATTAAATCTGATCATTTGTTTTTTAATACTGAATTGCATTGACAACATTGGACATTGACAATTGCGATTACTGTTGAGACTGGATTAATACACTTACATAATTTACATATTCACTATAGGATCGATTGTTAGTTATTTGACACTAAATAAGAGGACAACGTGACATCTTTACAGTGAACCATGCTTTACCCGGTTGTGTACCTTATGCTAGCAGTATTAATAGTGGTTGAAGCACGAATACACGAGGAGCCCGAGTGCTCTAAATATCATTTCGAAGAAAAAGTTCTTGAAAAGTTAGTTCGCCTCGAACACAAGTTGCAAGTTTGGGATGATGAAATGGAAAAGAAGATCTCTGACTTTAAAGATGCAGAAGTGGAAAGGACGGACAAAATAGAAAAATCCATTTCCGTAATAAATGACGCAGAGATTGCACGGACTGACACACTAGATAAACTGAAAGATTCCATTCAGCAAGAAATGGAAGGACAGAAAACCAAGTTGGATGACATTTTGTCAAACTTTCAACAACATGTTGGTCGGCTCTCCCATGATCGGATGGAGAAACAGGGCGATATAAACAAAACTTTACTGGCATTTATAAAGAGCCACGAAACTGCAGCCATCAAGATCAAAGGTATTTATACTATCTTTATATAAACGGTTGTTAAATTGTCGATAAGCACATGATTTAGTTTTCTTTCAGAAGACTTATTTTTAATTTAATGAATAACCTATGTATGCCGTCTTTTTTTCATACTGTCAATTATCGGAAGTGAAAGGCTGTCTGCTATGGGATATTTTGTTGAAATAAGTCACTATTTAATACTTTATTGTATGTACCTGGTTATGGTTTTTTTAACAGGATAGTTAATGATATATTAATTACAATTAACAGGATCACAACTCGTTAACATTCCATATTCTCGAATGTTTAATTGATGCGTGCTACAAAGAACTGATTTGTATTTAAGCTAATAAGTGTCACCCTTAACTGTCATACAACTGGACATTAAATTGTTAAACAAAACGTTAACAAGTAGGAATTGTCCCAAATGTATTTTGATAAATGTCCCGCAATGGGACACTACACAGATTATGACATTTTTTTCAGGATAGTTAATAAAATATTAATTACAATTAACAGAAACTCAACTATTTAACTATTGTTATTCTCATATTTTAAGTTAAAGGTGCTAAATAGATTTGAGCTGTTTTTTAGCTAAGAATTGTCACTCTCGACTGTCATACAACAGGATATTAAATCGATAAAAAGATAATTAAAAAGTAGGAGTTATCCCTAATTTATTTTGTTTTATGTCCCGCAATGGGATGCTACATTGAGACACTTGAATTTGTTGGAATAAACACATCAATTATTATAGAGGTTTCACTTGTTTCTATAACAGCTGAACTGGCCACTCCGACAGCCGTGTTTAAAGCCAGATCAGTAGCAAACACCACGCCCTCTACGCCTAAGCTGTCACCAACATTGGCGGGGGATACGACACAGCTACATGATACTTCACAGCTCCACACGCTGGGACCTATCTCTTCACTGTACAAATCTGTGCCGCTACTTCCAAATGTGTACATGTCCATATAGTAGCTGCAGGTGTTGTTATAGCATCAACTACTCAGTATAATGCTGGTGGCTACCCCTGTACAACAGGTACTGGTGTGGCTGTACTGGCTAAAGCATTCAAAGTGTGGATTACATGTTCCGCCTCAAGTTCTGTTTATGAAAGCAGTTCCAGATGGAACAGCTTCTCTGGTGTGCTCATCTACACCAACACAAATTAAGGTGATTTGTAGGAAAAAATGTCGTAAAATATGAGGCCTTGCAGAGATACATATTATTAATATAATTAATCCTCAATTAAGGCATTAAACAATGATTCCGATTTTTTAATTTGTGTAACAATAGTGATACTTGAAGGGACAGAGAGTACCCTTGGTTCTATATAAAATATATATTATTATATTATAATTATTATTATAATTATTATTATTATTATTATTATTAAATTAGTATCATTATTATTATTACAGCAGCAACGTCTGACTTTAATGTTGGTAAATACCAATTCACCAACGATACAGGTGTGTCTGTACTTGCTAAATGAGACAAAGTCTGGGTACAATCTTCCTATCATTCAGGAAGGCATTGTTAGATGGGATAGCTTTTCTGAAGTTCTCATCGATACCTATACAAACTAAATTGACTGGTGGAAGAATATCAGATTGCACTAAAATGGGTGTTTTTGAATAAAACGCTGAATTTTAGTTAGTAATAATATGTATTTGAACTTTTTAACTTTAAAAATATATTACTGCAGATATGTTACAATATATGTATTAAACATCGCACTATATCTAGCAACACATGCACATGGATTAAACTGCACGTTATTACAACATTAGTTACAGTTCGCTCCATTGTCGCTGAAAGAATGTATTTGATTATCGTAATATGTGTAATAAAGAAAATATTTCTTGTCTACAATGAAATCTGGAAAACGGCAACAATGAACCAAACTGAGTGTGTAATTCTTAAAGGGGGTACATCTGTATTTTTCAAAGAATCAAAACGCCTTAAAATATAAAAATCCAATTTATGATACAATCATCATATCACTGAAAATGCAATCTCATTAAAATCAGACCGTTTATCACCTATAGCGGAGAGTATCAAAGCGTAATTTGGATATGATTTGAATCAGATTGCTCAAATTGTGGTGTAAGCGCCTTGTTTTTCGGATCGGAAATGTTAATTCATCATACATATTGAATGAAATCGGGCTCAAATGCTTAAATTAACCCATTTGCGTAACCTATGATAGTATATATTACTGTGTACAATGAATTTTCTTATAAAGAAGGGATTTTTTTAAGAACCATTCATTATGGTTTGACCCTTTACAATTGAACATATGATTATTTGTCAGTTTTAAGCGGGACCCCTAGACCCTCATAAAAACCCCTTTAATGATGAAGTGTTGATTTATATGTGCAATGTGCCCCTTCTGCTTCGAGGCATTATGTGTTGTATATGTATATGATATGAAACCCACATCTACATATAGCCAAGTTAGGGAATCTCGTGGTTAAAATAGTTATATAATACTTCATCAGGCATTTTGGCTAAATATGATTGTGAGTTTCGCACATTTGTGCTCGCTTTTCAAAGAACAATACATTATATTCCTGAAATACTACTAAAAACCCCTGCAGATATAGCCATAAACAATATACATACATGAGAAAGAGGCATTTTTAAGAAAATATTTATGTAGGAGATAGAACTGGTGAGGATGTTGAGGGTGTGGGTGATAATTAACACGGGAAATGTATGCTCTATGCACCAAATAAATAAACACACATTTAAACTGAATATAGCTTAAAGGCTCATCAACACTGTATATGCTTTTTAGAGCCGCCCCAGAGAAAAGGGAAGTGATCGCAGGAATCCGGGAATCTGGGAACCTGTCCTACTCGTAATAACACATAATTTATATGCCTATGGTTCTTTAACGTGCTCTGCCGATAATCTCCGATACACGCGATCGTCCGGTTTACATCCCCATATGTCGGACGAGACTAAGGATCGAGGCTATGGGAAAGTGTCTTGAATAATAAACAAAGTAGAAAATGGTGTAAATGTAGGCACAGTGTAGTGTTGGTGGGAGAGTGGATTGATAAGAGAGATGAGCAGTGATATTTGCCTATAAAAATATCAACAACACAAACTAATTGTGGACAAAATGATGAAATGGTTGGAAGGGAGCGGTGATGATTGAGATGAGCAGAGGTATGCTTTAAATTTAATTTATTAGAAAAATATAAAATATGTACAACATATTGTTGAACAAAAGGTGTAGGATGGCAGTATGTGTGGACAGATACATGTAAAGAATAATAAGCAAACTAAAAATCGTCCAATCCCCCACAAACACACACTCCCTACATACACTCACTCACCGCACTACCTCTGCTCTCCCCTCCTCAAAATCGAATTTACAGGACTGATTTGAAGAAACAGTCAAAACAAAGCATTTGATATTGCACTCACAAACCAACATACCCCCATGGTGTCATGGTGTAAGAATAAACCAACAAACACAGAAACATGTACATTTGAAAATGCAAAATGGGTCTGTTGTGTTTGTTTGTTGTTGTTGTTGTTAGTTTTTCTTTTTCTTTTTCATTTTTATGGACGGTTGGGGTGGTGAGGGGTGAGGAGGGGTGGGGTCGAGAAGACCAAGTCGCAATATGAGTGCGCATTGAATAAGAGTGTGAACATATGGTCAGTAACAACATATTGGAGGTTTACCTTTATAAAAATGATTGCACTTTTCATACGATATGTTAAGGCGGGCTCTATGGGCGCCCACGGACCACACGCGTTATTTGAGCGTAAATTACGCATGTACCAGTCTAGATATTGCTATAACCATAGCATATAATCAAACATTAATGCTATTTTATTGCAGATATGTTACAAGATGCGTATTGAACATCACAATATTACTAGCCATATATTGTAACAAGATGGACCAAGTGGGGACAACTCACCAAGGGAGAATCAAGAATAAATAAATTGACAAATTTATTTACAACAAGATGAATATATATACAAATGAAGACAAATGAAAAAGTAGAAATATCAAAGTTTTAAATCATGTTTAAAATGATGTTCACTGCATTAGATTAAACTGTTCGATTTTAATCAGACTGAATATCTGATATCTGTATTTATGAGGTATGTATACTATATCACACGCTATCTTATCTCTCAAAGCTATATCTAGCTGAGACCTTCCGGTACAGTTCCCGGCACTAACACTTCACTCCCGCGTTATATTGCAAACCCGTCTTTAGCGGATTGCTCTTCGTCCCGGTACCACACATACTTCCGGTGACGTAATCCATACGCGAAGCGCACTCGCACGATCCTCTCCGGCGATGGCCCAAGTCCCGGTATTACAAATCCGGTGACGTTATCTGCGTAACCAGGCCCTCTTGCCTAGCGTCTCCGTGGCTACCGTCTGGTCTGTCGCCCAGATGGCGAATGCTGTCGTTCCCGCGTCCTATGACGGCGTTCCCAACCTACGACCCCGTAGACCACGCTCCCGACAATACGCTCTACATGCTCTACGCTCCTAGCGTATACGGCTACAGAATATATACCCAGTCTTACAGTTATCACAACATGTATTTTATAATAGCGCTAAGGTATCACCATACCTAATACGTGATTGCAAAGCAATCTTTATTCAGAATGAATAAACCCGAATTATAAACCTTCTTCGAATATACATTATGCTAAACTTTAACAAAACGTGTAAAACATTTACAGATGTTATTTATCGACAATGAAATCTCACATTTCTAAATGTAACGCAAAACTTACAACATAATAATTCAACTATAGAATGAATGAATAATTGGTTTTACATCCCGTTAACACATTATAGGCTATAATGGTACAGCGACCTCATAGTGATTGAATAATAATGACAATATGAAAACCAACTCAGATTTATACTGCACAGTAAACAATAACCGTTTATGCAATAATGTAATGACAGTTAGAAACCTCCGTAGAAAAGTAGATACAATCTGAATCACGTATTCCATTTCCTATCTACCGAACAACTGGCATTTTCAATAATGTAAATATATGCCCAAATAATCTTATCAGACAATAAATTACAACAATATTCTGACGTTTGAAAACGTACAAGAATTAAAGACAATATCCTGCTAACTATCTATGGCTTTTACCGGCAAATATTTCCTTCAGAACAACAATTTAAATATGACAACACTTTACATCAAATAAAATAGATTTGACTTACCCTTTGCCGTAATGATATTGGCCACTGACTACTCTGGATAATGTCTTGCGATCCTGTGACAAGTTCTTACGATTTCGACACCCATATATACAGTCTCTACACGGATACCTGGTGAAACACGCCATCCATGCAAATGTCATGTTACTCGGACTGCTCGGACTGCACGTCGTGTCGTAATAAGAATTCTATACATTTATTAGGCCCGTACTGGTAAATACTGGCAAATTTACTCATAAATCACAGCTGATAAAATCATAACTTTCTTAATAGTTGATGGATTTTGATCAAATAAACGCCAAAGAAACTTATTCTTTATCAATAGAATGAATCTAGTAAAATATCATTTGTTTGATATAGGCATCGATCAAAAGTGATGCGCTTGGCAAAAAACTTCCAAAATTCCTATTCAAAATCAGGGAAAATGAAGTCCCGACACACACAGTTAAAAATTCTAAGTAAATATGCACTCATTTTGTTACATTGAACTACATGTTATTACAACAATATTAATTACAGTTCTTTCCATAGAAATCTATTCGAAAGTAAGAATATGAAAAACAGTTCCCGGATCCTTCGCCTCTGTTTTAAAACAACGGCTAAAAACAACGCACGGTATAGTGTTGATTGGCCGTTAAGCTCCAATTCAATATTTCCAAAATAGTTTATATGCATGATTTTCTTGTAATAATGTTACAGTATAGATGTATACAAAACAAAACAGTTATATCCTTCTATTAAATATGTCTTATATACATAAATATGCAAATAAAGGGAGAGAATTTGAACTTTCGAAATTGGGATCTCGTAAGAGATTCACGTTCACAAGGCAGAATTATATATAGGGAGAAACATTTGTGAACTATCAAGGACAGACAACCTTCGGACGAACTACGGCAGGGCGCCTAGCTATGACGAGATACACATAAATCATGCGTATGAATTCACTCCTTAAAAAAGGTAGCTGCAACACACGTTGATGAACTGTATCTCTACATCATAACACACTCGTCTGGAGGCACAATTAACATATAGACGCATACATACATACACTTATAGCTCATATGAGTGGGCCACATTTAAACGTTCAACCACACACAGCTATATTGAGACAGTGACAATGAAAGGTGCCGGATCTTGGGGATATAAATATTCAAATATATATATATACAAATATATTTTAATTATCCCCGCATTTGTTTGTCCGTTCGTCCGTCTGTGTGTAATTAACAATATCTCCTCCTTGCCTCAAGTGTCAATACATATATTAAGGGTTTTGCCTGTATCCGAGCTGTATGGAGCTGGACTTGGTGGGGAGACGGTGTCCACATATATTTTTTTCCAAATAAGGTCATGTTGCACATCAAATTGAATAACATTGCAAGAGCTGTGCGGTGACTTAGGAAACTTTCCAAGAGTCATCTTGTTTGAAGCGTAAGGGTTAACATTTAGAACTTAGTATATGTCTCAGTTTGACTGGTTTTACATAAAAGGTACAATTAATCCTACAAGCTTATCTTAAAGAGTGTGAATTTGAGTATATATTTAATAAGCACCAAGATTTCAATTCGACATTTGACGGTGGCTTGTTTTACCGACATCATAAATCTCAGCAATTAGTTTTGTTTTACATTTATTGTCAAAAAATGATTAGAAAACAATTTTCTTTTGCATTTTTGCATGTCACCCTACACAATACAGTTTCGCGCGGTATTTGGGGTGAAACGCTAAAACGATTTGGTGCTTATAGCAAACTTTGAATAGTATAATATGCCTCAAGAGTAAATACACTTGTAACGGGTTTTAATTGAGCTTAGTGGGTCAAGTCCTGGGGCCTGGACTTGGCGGCGTAGGTGGGATCAAATGTGTCTTCAAATAGGGTCATGTTGCATATCAAACTGAATGTCATTGCAACAATAATGTATAAACGCAAAACATGCCCGAAGGTCATATTGGGTGATGGGGAGGGGTCAAAAATTATTATTAATTCTATATTTGATGTCTGTTTTACTTTTAAAAATAAATGTAGGTCTATGTTGTGTTATTGTGAAAATTATTTCAGTCAACAAACATGCGAAAGAGCAAAATGTCAGCTGTTTATCGATCGACTTCAATTTTTTTATTCTGTACCTCGATTTGTATGAATATTTTAACAGCGAGAAAAGAGACAAGAACATGAACGATGAGTTTAATCCTTCCTCTGGCAGTATGTGAATTTTCAAGCAAATTTAAAAAAAGTACTTTTTTCTACCCAAAAAAACGTTTGGTCACTGTTTTACGCAAGCGTTTCGAACGTTGTTTTTGTGAAGTTTTGTTACACAGCATGGAATACGGCATGCAATACATCGGTCAGCTCTGTGTGTGATTACCTGATATATTGTAGTGAACAGACAGTCGATAATTTATGCTAACATGATATATTTAAATTCGATTTTTATTGAAAATATTGCAAAAAAATCAATACCGTGTTTCCCCGAAGACCACATTCCAACACAGAATTGTGACGTCACAATGGTTGTAATAGTATAATCACAGGGTGAAAAGGTGTACGCGGACAATTTTTTAAATCTTCGTTCGTAAGGACGTGTGTTTTTATTGTTTTTTTTGGTCGAAGAGCCTTTTAAAAAAGTATCATTGGCTATTATCCTTTCGACCCATCCACACCCACACCACACCAGCACTTTTTTTTTAAATGGACAGAATCAATCTAGAATGCGAAATATGATTTTAAATGTATTTTAAAGGCCATTTGGATTGTCGACGCAAATATAATATGAACTAGGGCTTTATTGATTGGAACAGCGACCACAGAGGGAAGTAAGATGGGTGAATAGTCCCATTAGACATGCTATCACCAGGGCTCCAGCTCCTTAGGTTCAACGCCTTTTCCACTGTGTAACCGAAGCCTCTTTTTTGAAATAGTCTGTGAAATACCATCTTTGAAACAATCTGTGCATTAAACCGTGCCAGCGCCCTTACCTCTGAGATACCAAGAACACACGATTGGCAATCGACCACTTACATGTATGTGTACCCTGCTGCACCCCCCCCCCCTCACCCTCTCCCCCACCACCACCACAACACACACACTGTTTAACTCATCCTAGTAGTTGGGTTCGGGGTCCCTCCCGCCCTCACTCCGTTTAATTTATCCTTGTGGGGTTCGGGGTCATGCTATACCCGTATTATGTTTTTGATGTAACGATGCGCGTTCTGACGTATATTTCAGATTTATAAAACGGTAGATAAAGGTAAGTACACACGTGTGCCTGAAAATCCCCCCCCCCCACCCCCCAAATACCTCCTCCATTGTTATTGCATTTCACACCGCCATTGACACCTACCATCTTTTATGAAACTATATTAGTACCAATCAGTAAGGGATGGGCAGAACCCGGCATGTATAGTCTATATGGTAGATAGGCTCGCGAGGGTAATAACCCTAAACTTAGTATCCTTTTGTAGATATTTTTTCCCAATAAAAATCGGATTCGGCCGGGTTAGCGATGACCAAGACACTTTCCCTTAGCCTCGTCCGTCGGATGGGGACGTAAACCGGGCGGTCCCGTGTATCGTTTTATCCTCCGAGCACGTTAAAGAACCATAGGAATATATTCGATAATAAGAGTAGGGCAGGTTCTCGGATTCCTATGTATCCTTTCCCTCTCTCTGGGGCGGCTCTAAATAACCTATACTGTGTTGATGAGCCGTTAAACAACATTCAATTCAATTAAAACGTATATTGTCTCGTAGTATAGCTTGTATGTTGTCTCACCATGGGATAAATAAGAGCTATTAACATTATATATTTACTTTAAACTTATAAATCGGCTACTGTGAAGCTTCTTCTATTTTTTAATGTTCTAACGTACTTAAAATTTTAAGATGGTCGCCAAAATGAGAAAAGCATGAAAAACAGCATCATGTAATATTATAACACACAAGTCTGCCATGTGCTTTTGTCAGCAAGGACATTTGTCATTCCTGATTTATGAAGCAGAACCATTTTAAATGGATTGGAGGCGGTCTGGACGACTATAGGCGTCTATTCAAATACGTAATGCGTTTCATTTTCATATTCGATGTACATAATATTATGCTCTAACCACAACTTTGCCAAAATAAAATTCATAGTTATTGGACATGTCAATATCATTGAATAATTGCTATAAAGGAAGAACTTTATACCCATTTTCATAGAGTAAGAAGAAGATGTGTGTTTATTTTCATGAACATAGGTAATAGAGGATCTTACATGAGAGCTGACAAAGCTTAAAGTGATCCCTAAGTGTCTGCCATGTCCACTGGCACAGATATATATAGTATAGGGAGGTCAGGTGAAGTTTAAATGTTGGATATACTCAGGTTTAATGAATTCATAAGTCATTCAACTGAAAAAATGATCCTTTTTTTAATAGGCATGTCAAACATATAATACATACTGGTAATGGTAGTGGGTGAAATGTATAAATTATTGGTGCAATATTATCAACAGTTAAGTAATATAATAATAACTATTAGCTTTGCACAATTCTAGTTATTAATATTAATGATTGCAAAAATGCGACTTATGTAGAAAAACTAATGGGACGCTGCGAGTTGTTAGCTTTTAAACAAATTTAGCCTTTAAGATCCATAATTATTATGTTAATAAAACAATTTACAACCCTATGTTGTTGTTTTTTAAAGTTGTGTCACTGGTTTTGAACATAGTTCAGCATCAACATGTATTCTCCGTTATATGAACACGTAACAGTCAGTTCAATAAAACTATGTACTTCAACGTCTCAAATGGAATGATGAGTGTATTTTTTTTATTGAGTATGAAATAAGCAAAACTTTTTCACATCACTCTCACTGGCATGGATGACAGCGCTAAATGCATGTGGGATGAAACCAGCATGCACAGATCCCTGTGAAAAACTTGAGTGTCAATTAGTGTTGAGAACAAGAACTGTAGATGTAATTCAAGATAATCCATTCAATTTATTGTTCAATACTTGGATCCATTACAGTTGTATACCATAACCTTGTGATTTGTGAAAATGGCAGCAACTTGTCTGAAAATAAGAAAATGCAAACACTGAGTATTACAACTTAAATAGCTGCTGTACATGAAATACTAAAACTTGATCACTTTTAATAATATACAAAATATGTATTTTATATAGAACCTATACAGGCCAAATATATTTAATTCGGTCTTTAATAGTCAATATAATATTTACTGAAAAAGATAACCAAATGTTGTTTTTTTAATACTGAGAACATATGTATTGTTTAAGATCCTTTTCATGCTTTAATACTGTCTCTCAGTTCCACCTTTCAAGGCAAGGTTTCCAGGTGTTTTAACTAGATTATCTAATTATTATTTATTTTTTGGCATTGATTTGAAATGCTTCCCCACCATACAAATAAGTTCTGCTTACAAACCTCTATGAAATATATCTTGTTTTTGTGAGCTCCTCCAACCTCATCTCATCCAACCAAGAGTCGCATTTCAGATCAGAATATGTAAGATGCAGGCATCATCCTAGAAAAAAATATAATGAAACATTGTATAAACGCAATTGCCAAATTTTCATTTGGATCTGAACATTTCGCTCAAATTAAAAAATAATTAGATAGATCTATGTATTCAATTCTTATTTCTATGTAAAGTTTCTTAGAAAATGCGTTCATCAGGGCTTTTTCCCACAAAATTGGGAAGAGGCCCAGGCCTGTCCATTTTGGGAAAAAAAGACGAGCTTATTTCTCATTTTGGGAAAGATGTAAGATTTTACCAATTAAGTAAATATGACAATACTATTCGTTATTTATATTTTTCAGCCAATAGTTATTATAATTCCTGTTTCTCAGTCAGAACTGACTCCACAGACAAAAACACATTGCAGAATTAATGCTTTTTCTCAAATTCTGAGACACTGCTGCTTTCTGATTAGCAAAATTTTCTGCCACAATTGGGGAGAAAACAGTCAAGTTCTCAATGGGAAAGAGGCCTTTTAGAGGTCTCTGTTACATAAGGTAAATAAGCCCTGTTCATGGTACACTGATCACTTTAGCGGAGTCAATCACATAAAATAGAACTGGGATGTAGTGTATATTTTGTTTTTAATTGAAAACCAAGTGTTGCAGTATTTAGCATTTCATCGAACACATTTTAAGTAGGGTTGTAAAGAAAATATGCGGGAGAGACGTAGAAAAGAGGGGAAGGGGGTTGGGGATAGTAGTGGGGGCAGCAGGTTTTGGGTAAGGGGAAGGGGCCTTTTGCTCTTAATTGGGGGTGGAATCCATAAATGGGGAATGAAATTTCCAAGGTAAGTTTAAAAAGTGGGGAAGTCTGCATGATTTAAAAGAAATGTGAGTGGGGAATGGGCCTTTTACAGGCCGCTGCAAAGAAGGGTAAAAAGTCCATGGGGAGGGTATGCGTCAGCTGCCTGTGGTAAATGTAGAGAAGGGGGTGGCAGGGATGTGGTATAGGTATTGCTGTGTCCCATGGCCATGCAGCATATGTGGGGTTTGACACTGGCCATTACAGGCATACCATAAGGTGTACCCTTTCACAGGGTTCAGGTCTGAGGGTCTCCCAGCGGTTTTGGGGAACATGGGAACATGACCATTTATTTTTAGGAAACAATGGAACAATGGTCGTATTGTCAGGGAACAAGGGAATATCGACCACCCCTGGGAGGGCCTCAGGTCTATGGCTACAGAGCTTGTTATACAAACAAGAATGATTCTGAGAGAGGAATCATATGAATAATTCAATGAAATCAACAACTGTCACCGCTGATCCAGTTCTGTTTATTATTTACACAGTTTGTCAACATTAACACCATCGATGTGCTTGGCAAATTCCAAATAAACACTGCATAAACAAACAAAAAAAAACAGTTGTACATGTACACATTTGAACTCACGTGTTATTTGCCTGCAGAGTTCTAAGACAGTCAACTATTTCCTTCATTACGTTTCCAATTGTTTATCCCAGCGTGAACACCCTGCATCAGATATCGCTATCAAAACTCAGTGGATTCAACGTAAACACATTCTACGTATTGATGACGTAATCCAAAACTGACATTTTAAAAAAAGTGTTCACTCCTGTACTCGGTACGCGTAAAATTGATAACTGCGGTCTGAATCGACGTTTTTACAAAAAGAAAGTGGCGGCGTTTTGTGATTTTTTTAATGAAATAGTCCGGCAACACTAAAAAAATATTCCCTGTCGCGGAGTATCAAAATGATCCAAAAAGCTGAATAATTAGTTCCTGGCGTTCCCACAGTGTATAATGGGAAATGGCGTAAACAAGCTGAACAACAAATTACAAAATCATGGGAGATAACTCCAAAATGCATGCTTTAATTTTGGTAATTGTATTTATATATGTAAATATATTTTATGGGTATCACCCATTATGATGTTAAAAGGCAACATTGAAAATTATTTGTTTCAAGAACATATGAAAAACATCTTGATACCGATTTTTCTTTCAGTACGCGGTTCTTAATTATAGAATGTCATTTTAATTACATACACTACCTGAAAATATCTGATAAGTACATTAAAAAATATAGGTTCACTGTTTTGTCTATGTTTTAATTTTATTATTACTACTGTGCATTTCAGGGTGCACAGTTACATATGCAAGAATAATATATTATGTTGTTGGTGTCACCTATTTAGAATTGAGCGTTGTTTAACGGGACATAAACATATTATAGTTATTAAGATCCGCTCCAGGGAAAGGGGACAGATACAGGAATCCGACAACCTACCCTACTATCGAATAGATTGATATGTGTCTTTAACGTTCTCGGAGAATAGACCCCGAAACAAGGGGCCACCCGATTTACGAATCCATCCGAAGGACGGACGAGGCTAAGGTAAAGTGTCATGCCTAGTAATACATCCACGAAAATCAGTGACACCGTTGAGTCTTGAACCCAGGTCCTACGGATTAACGTCCTCCGCGTTATCCCTGTATCCTCGAGACCCACGCATTGCAAGTATGCATAGTTATATATATAACAATAATATATGATATGGGTATCACCAATCTCTAGTGTACATGGTTACATATGTAACAATAGTATATTTCATGGATAACACCCATCTCGAGTATGCATAGTTACATATGTAACAATAATATATGTTATGGGTATCACCCATCTCGGAGTAAACATGATTACATATGTAATAATAATATATGTTATGGATATCACCCATTGCAAACGTGCAAAGTTACATATGTAACAATAAGTAATAGATAGAGTATGGTTTCATTGAGTTGGTTCATTTAAACATCGAGATTGGCGTAGCCCATCGAGGTGTTTAAATTAACCAACGAGATGAATCCATACTCTATTTGTTTTGTAGCATGTCCATTTCAGCTCTACTTCAGTTATTCTAACTGTTATTCTCACTGTTATTCTCACAGTTATTCTGACAGGTCTTATTTTCAATTAAACGATTTACACCTGGATATCAGTGGTGATAGTACTCGTTATTTCCTCCATTTTAAGGAGAGCATAAGTAAACAATGATACACACAGAGCTTTAATAGAACTAAATTCTAGAACACAAATATATAGATTAAATGCATAAATCAACATATTAACATCATGCATAAATCAATCGTATTTACACATAAACACATACGCAATCACTCAGTTACATCTGTTTGAACATAATAGTAATGATACATTATACCGCTAAACATGTTAACTAACCAATGTGTATTTTATATAATACATCGATATTAATCAACAATAGTAGCAATCCTTAATATTTATTACTATGTATTAATATAAACCAATATTAATATTAATAATATAGGTGATTTATATGTGAAAGTAATTGTACATACTTTCACCTATGGGTGTGACCTAGTATTTAACAGAGAAAGCGCTATCCAGTGGAATCTATGTTATATGTATATATAAAATGAGCATATATTTTCTTCGAATGAAATCTTGCCGAAACGAAATACAAGAAAACATGGGGATACGAAATGGCTTGTTGTGACTACATCTGCCTATTTATAATTAAAAGCAGTGTGGACCGTCTTGTCAAAAACGTTTTGTGAATAATGTTTATGATTATTAAATGTTACTTATCACTGTTATCAGTATAGTAGTAATGACCTAGGCCAGAAATTAAGTCGTCACAGTGTTGCTCAATAATTATTATGCAGAGCAAATCAGTACCTACTTGAATAATTAGGCTATATCGCATAGCCTTCATCAGCTGATCGACTGGGTTATGTTGTTGAAACCAAGATAACGAAAAAGGACGGTCAATCAACAAATGCACATTCATTTATCGGGACATCAGTCATCAAACAGATGTGGTATTTGTTCACAGTTAACTCACTGATTGATATTAGTTTTCACAATCATTATCTTAAGTAAGGTCTAACTAATGAGAGATGTAATAAATAGTAAAATAATTACATCAAGCTATTGTTACCAAATACATTTTGATATCTTCTCATAGATAAACAGGTGAAAATAATAATCTAAAATCTATCTGTATGGATTGTTTTCAACCGTGGGAGCGAAACACAACAACTTTATACCACTTTTTATGTGTCTCAGACAACTAAATACTGTCCATTCATTATCCCAGTTTAAACTGAGAGATTAGAGACACTGTGGGTTTAAATACAGCCGCTAGACCCTTGTTTGACAGTGTTGACGGTTTCAGACCCTTGTGTGGTATTACGAGGGTATAAAAGTCACATATGTAGCCATTGCAATCATTGACTATCTATATGAGCCGGATACATTATTTGTAAACTTAAAAAAACATTAATAATAGCAAGGCATTTGTAACATAGTGGACATTTGAATATTTATTTTATTATGCATGATATATGTTATGGACATATTTCCCAACGCTAAATGATCACTGACAAATCATAGAAAGCTTGCATATATACTGCTTTCATGCTGAATGACCGATTAGCTAAGGTATATGTATTGAGGCCCGAGTAAAGTTTTTTCTTTAAGTTTTTTCTTTCAATATTATTGAACAACATTGTTATATTGAACAGTATCTAGGACATAGCAGTATATACTACTTTAAAATTTACTTTTATGAAGAATAAAAAACAGTTAAACCTTTTTGATAATTCATTGTTTTTAGAACAAACATAAACCAAAACACAAATAAAAGAAAACCATTATTTTATGTTGTAATCTGTTGGCTTTAGACAAAAAATGCATTGGGAACGCCTCAACATCTGAACAAAACCGAATAGCACCATTTGTTCATGCATATGTATGTCAACTGTGATTTACAGTTACCTATACACATTATCTAGTTCCCTCCCCCACCCCCTCCAAATACCATAAGATCGAAATAGGTCCGGTCCTTAATTTGGAACCATGCCAAGCCGAGACATTTCATATTTGCCAACACTCATCAATGTTTAGATGACATTTGAGATGGTAGGTAAATATGTTTATATTCGTCAGCATTGAAAATAATAACCTAGTTTCGCCTGTAGATAGTCATTTGATTGACATGATTAGTAAGCATCAGAAATATAAATTATATTTTGATCCAACTACGCAGAACTATTAACCTTTATAAATTGTCAATGATCAAACTACGCAGAACTAGAAAGTTCTGTCTAAATTAAACATATGACATAATTTATGATTACTCTGATTGGACATTACTTTGTAATCAGAGGGCGCTAGTGATTATCTGAATAAATGTTATAAATACAACGATCCCAGGGATTTTGTGTGTTTGAAGAGAGAGTTCGGTTCTATTGGCATTGTTTGGACTCCGTTGGTTAAGTTTTTAGTTAGCTATTTTAATACTCTGGTCATTTGTATTTTATTTAATACTGAATTGCATTGCCAACATTTGGCACTGACAATTGTGATTTCTTTGAGACTGGATTAATACACTTACATAATTTACATATTCACTGTAGGATCGTTTGTTAGTTATTTCACACCAAGTAAGAGCATAACGTAACATATTTACAGTTAACCATGCTTTACCAGGTTGTGTACCTTATGCTGGCAGTACTAATGGTGGCTGAAGCACGAATACACGAGGAGCCCGAGTGCTCTAAATACCATTTCCAAGAAAAAGTTCTTGAAAAGTTAGTACGCCTCGAACACAAGATGCAAGTTTGGGGTGATAAAATGGAAAAGCAGATCTCTGACTTAAACGATGCAGAGGTGGAAAGGACGGACAAAATAGAAAAATCAATTTCCGTAATAAATGAGGCAGAGGTTACACGGACTGACACACTAGATAAACTGAAAGGTTCCGTTCAACAAGAGCTCGAAGGACAAAAAAACAAGCTGAATGAAGTTTTGTCAAACTTTCAACAACAGGTTCATCGCCTCTCCCAGGATTTGATGGAGAAACAGTGGGATATAAACAAAACATTACTGGCATTCATAAAGAGTCAGGAAACTGCAGTCAACATAATCAAAGGTATTTATACTTTCATATAAACTGTGGTTTAAAAGCTCATGAGCACATGATTTATGTTGTTTATAGCTGCTTCTAGAAGGAAGACGGGGAAATAGACCAAGTCATCAGAGATAATCAACCTATTCTTAAATGATGAATATTAAAGCGTAAAGTTAATCATTTGACTAAGTTTTCGGAAGCATTTCGACTTTGGGATTACGAAATGCAATCATCACAATAGAGCTGAAAGTTACAAACTACACCTACTAAATAGTTTCAATACCTGATGTGTAAACTGATGTACTATTACGCAGTATCCTCTGAAGGTTGCGCAATGCATAAAACCAGTGCTGGGCAAAATGGTTTACTTAAGGCACAGGTAATGTTTATGCAAACACAGAGTTATGAAGTTCGCATAACGTTTAACCAAGGAGTATGTTTCAACTTAGTTGTTTCAAACAACGGGTGATTTAATGCAAACATGACGGTAACATTATACATAATACTTGACATATAGTATGTATCATCTCCTGTAAAAATAAAATTCAAGCACTTTAATTACTGTTAGTAAGATTCCTTTGTTTTTAACGTGCCTAGAAGATAGACACTACGTCATGGGACCACAGGTAAATGTTCACTTCTGACGGAGAAGCATGGTGTCTTAACAGTTTACCCGTAATTGAAATATAACTCTTTCACATCCTTTACTTTAACAACCATTGAACAGGTTTTTAGATCCACTTTTAACAGCCTTATTAACTCATTTTTAATTATTGAATAAACTTCGTCTACTATGCTTTTCCATACTATCAGTGATTTGGGAGATAACTCAGCCTGCCATGGGATAATTTAGGGATAAGGCGCTATAATTGTACTCTTTCTTACACTTATTCCACATGATAGTCTGTGTAATTTGTTTTGACTTGTTTGCATATACAATAAATTAATGGCAACTATTAAAGAGAAACATATCTCTTTTACCATGTTTACCATTTTCACGATTTTTTTTATTTTTAAATTTAAAAATGTTACACAGATTTAAGTTGAATTTTAGCCGCAACATGTCATCCTCAACTGTCATACAGCACGATAAAACAGTGAAGTAATACGGTAGTTTTTATTCCATGTTATTTTAATAAGACATTGTACATGAAATTGTCTGTAAAAACACATGAACCTAAAAATGACATGCACTTGTTTCTATTACAGCGGATTTGGCCACTCCGACGGTCGTGTTTAAAGCCAGATCAGTAGCAGACAAAACACCCTCTACTGGAGACTTGATAAGATACACTCAAACTGTCACCAACATTGGCGGGGGATACGACGCAGCTACTGGATACTTCACAGCTCCACACGCTGGGACCTATCTCTTCACTGTACAAATATGTGCCTCTAATTCCAAATATGTAAAGGTCCATATAGTAGCTGCAGATATTGTTATAGCATCAACGACTCAGTATGGCGACAGTGGTCTCCCCTGTACAACAGCTACAAGTGTGGCTGTACTGGCTAAAGCAGACAAAGTGTGGATTAAATGTTCCGCCTCAGGTGATGTTGTTTATGAAGACAGTCACAGATGGAACAGCTTCTCTGGTGTGCTCATTCACACCAATACAAATTAAAGTGACTTTTGGGAGAAAATGGACTAAAATATGAATAACTTACATAGATACTTATTGTATAATATATATAATAACAATATATGCATTTATCAGATAGAATAGTGAACACATTTAATCTTGAAAGAAGGTGTTAAAGTGATTCTGATTTTGATTTGTATTGATTTGTATTTGCGGAGACTAGAAGGTACAGAGGGCACTCTCTTGATTCTCTGTAATATATATTTATTATTATTAGGGCTTTCCACCTTTCAGTGGAAAGACCTCTTGTTTTCGTTCTGTTTATTCTTATTATTCTTTTTCTTCTTCTCCCCAGCACTTTTCATAGTACGACTGGTCGCACGGCCTCTAAATTCAACACAGTGATAGAGCTCAGTCTGGAATAGTGTCCCGAAGCTTTTGGGGTCATGACGTCATCCAAGATGGCCGCCAGTGACGTCATCAGACAAATCTTGTTCGCGCTAGATCTCAAACATTTATAGTCGGATTTGAATGAAAATTTCACAGATTGTAGGGTTCAGGGTCTAGTTGTGCTTGAATGTAAAAACGTGTCTCTATGTAATAACGTCTTGACGTCAGTGACGTCACAATGTTACGAAAAGTCCTTTTTTTCAATGATTGCATTTTTCATGTTTTTTTAGTGTAACATCCATCAGTGTCATTGTTTTAATCGACTCTGACAGTTTTAACGTCATGACGTCATTCAAAATGGCCGCCAATGACGTCATTTAAGAAATCTTGTAATCGCTATATCTCCTTTATTTATGATCGGATTTTGATGCAACTTTCACAGCCTGTAGGGAAATAGGATGTGTTGTGCCAAAATGTTGCAAATTATCATGACGTCATCCAAGATGGCCGCCAATAACGTCATCAGACAAATCTTGTTATCGCTAGATTTCAAACATTTATAGTCGGATTTGAATGAAACTTTCACAGATTGTAGTGTTCAGGGTCTAGTTGTGCTTGAATTTAAAAACGTGTCTATATGTAATAACGTCTTGACGTCAGTGACGTCACAATGTTACGAAAAGTCCTTTTTTTTCAATGATTGCATTTTTCATGTTTTTTTAGTGTAACATCCATCAGTGTCATTGTTTCAATCGACTCTGACAGTTTTAACGTCATGACGTCATTCAAAATGGCCGCCAATGACGTCATTTAAGAAATTTTGTAATCGCTATATCTCCTTTATTTATGATCGGATTTTGATGCAACTTTCACAGCCTGTAGGGAAATAGGATGTGTTGTGCCAGAATGTCGCAAATTATCATGACGTCATCCAAGATGGCCGCCAATGACGTCATCAGACAAATCTTGTTATCGCTAGATTTCAAACATTTATAGTCGGATTTGAATGAAACTTTCACAGATTGTAGTGTTCAGGGTCTAGTTGTGTTTGAATGTAAAAACGTGTCTCTATGTAATAACGTCTTGACGTCAGTGACGTCACAATGTTACGAAAAGTCCTTTTTTTCAGTGATAGCATTTTTCATGTTTTTTTACTGAAAAATCCATCAATGTCCTTGTTTCAGTCGACGCTGACAGTTTTAACGTCATGACGTCATTCAAAATGGCCGCCAATGACGTCATTTAACAAATATTGTAATCGCTATATCTCCTTCATTTATGATCGGATTTTGATGCAACTTTCACAGACTGTAGGGAATTAGGTTGAGTTGTGCAAGAATGTCAATTGTTGTCATGACGTCATCCAAGATGGCCGCCAGAGACGTCATGATACAATTTTTGTTAGCGCTAGATCTCAAACATTTATAGTCGGATTTGAATGAAACTTTCACAGATTGTAGAGTTCAGAGTCTAGCTGTGCAATAATGTAAAAACATGTCTCTAGGTAATAACGTCTTGACGTCAGTGACGTCATAAGTTATGAAAATCCGTTTTTTTCACTGATTGCATTTTTGAAGTTGTTTTACTGTATAATCCATCAATGTCATTGTCTCAGTCGACGCTGAAAGTTTTAACGTCATGACATCATCCAAAATGGCCGCAAATGACGTCATTTAAGAAATCTTGTAATCGCTATATCTCCTTCATGTATTATCGGATTTTGGTGCAACTTTCAAAGACTGTAGGGAATTAGAATGAGTTGTGCAGGTATAACGAAAATTGTCATGACTTCATCCAAGATGGCCGCCAGTGACGTCATTATACATATTTTGTTAGCGCTAGATCTCAAATATATACAGTCGGATTTGAATGAAACGTTCACAGATTGTAGAGTTCAGGGTCTAGTTGTGCAAGAATGTAAAAACGGTGTCATGATGTCATCAAAAAGATGGCCGTCAGTGACGTCATGTTTTATTAAAATTATCCAATTATCTGTCTGATAGTTTTTTGTTTAAGTTATATTGAACAAATAATAAAGGACATAATCTAACTGATAATTGACCATTGTGTCTACAGAATTTGCTTTTATAAAATAGTTGATCATTTTGGTGCAAACCGATCTGGTTACGTTTTAGTTATTGTTTTATTCGATTTTACTTTAAACAACATGATTATTGAATAATAATGTGCAATTGTATATGACAAGAATTATTTAGAAAGATTTTTAGTGATTCACGATGTCAGTGAATTATTATTAATGATAATATGAAATAAAAAAAACATAATTTAGTCACCAGTGGATTGTTATTCTGTTTGAATATGACATATAAAGCAATCTTGTTATCGTTCTATATCCTGTATTTGAGGTCGTATTTGATCAAAACTTTCATAGATTGTAGAGTCCAGGGTCTAGTTGTGCAAGAACGTTAACACGTGTCCCTATCATTTAACGTCTTGACGTCAGTGACGTCACAATGTTATTAAAACCGTTTTTTTTCACTGATCGCATTTTTGAAGTTGTTTTACTATGATATCATTTGTTGTCATTGTCTCAGTCAACGCTGACAGTTTTAACAACATGACGTCACCCAAAATAGCCACATCACCGATCGTAGTGACGTCATGACGTCATCCAATTTGAAAAGCCCGTTTGATCAGGTTCTGATCAAAATCGTAAGATCGTAACTTTGGCTAAATACATTATGTTTATAAAATTGATACAGAAAACATATTGCACAGTTGATGTGTGTATTAAATCGTGAATATATTAACATAAAGTTTCGATATAGATTCAACAATAATAATGTTGTAAAAGTTGTTCTGTTTTCTTTTTCTTCTTCTTTTTCCTTTTAAGGGACAATGTCCGTAACGTTTAGTTAATAAAACACGAAATAAGTACGTTGACAAACATTAAAAACTTACCATTATTGAATATTTACCAAATAAAAATCAAGATTGTTTGACAGAATTTAAAAAAAAGTACAAAAAAATAAGTACCTTTTTCCAGGTTTGAACTCGCAGCCCAAACTAACAATTACACTTGCCGGTAATAACAAAGGCTTGTTAGGGCCAACTGCTTAACCAACTTAGCTAAGCTGACAGGTGATATTGTGCAATACATACAATGTACAAAAGCGAATGCGCTAAATACTGTCACGTGATCAGTAGAAAAGGTACTTATTTATAATACGGGCAGTGTCCCTTTAATAACTTATGCTGTGTTGTGGGCCGAAAAACAACATTCAATTCAATTTAATTCTTATTCAATTCAATTCAATTCAATTCATTTTAATTCACGCACGCACGCACGCACGCACGCACGCACGCCACGCACGCACGCACGCACGCACGCACGCACGCACGCACGCACGCACGCACGCACGCACGCACGCACGCACGCACGCACGCACGCACGCACGCACGCACGCACGCACGCACGCACGCACGCACGCACGCACGCACGCACGCACGCACGCACGCACGCACGCAAGCATGCATTGGAGCAAATTATGGTGAGGAAACTTCATCCTTTATCATCTGTGTTTGATTGCTGCCCAGACATTCACTCACTGACAGATCACAGAGGCTTCGGTTGGTTGACTGATCGATGGATAAAGCATTGCGATCTTGCGGGTTAGAGCTGCAGAACATTGCCCTGCGGTGGCATTTCTAAAAGCAAACGTCATGTCATCCTCTCATGAATAACTAAATAACATTTAAAAAAATATATGTTTATTTGTCAACATTACAAACTTCGTGTCAAGTATCATCACAACAGCCTGTAAAGTTCAGTGGCTAAGTCACTGCGCTTTCTCTTTCAACATTAAAGGAGCTGATACAGACTTTGTGCACTTGATTAGTGTATGAAGGAGAGAATAGTTGGCATGTATATACCACAATCCCTGTTCAATCCCTGGCGGAGGTGTTTCTGATAGGAAACATTATCCGTCGCCTCATTTTCTATCTGAGGTTGCTGGCGCTGTATGTGCCTCGATATAAGATTGACACCCGTATATGGGTGTACAAATTCTCAACATTAAAGGAGCTGATGCAAACTTCGTGTAGTGGATTAGTGTATAACTATGAAGAAGGGAATAGTTGGCATGTATACACCACAAGGCCATAGCTAGACCTTCAATGTACAATGTAACAGGAGATTACAGTGTGGTAAGTCACTGCGCTTTAAAGCGGCAGACCTCTACCCCCGAGTGGGTTTGACCCATGGCTGAGGCGTGTCTGATAGGAAACATTATCTCTCGCCTCATTTTCTCTCTGAGGTTGCTGGCGCTGTATGTGCTTCGATATCAGATTTATATACGTATACGAGTGTACACATTATCAACATTAAAGGAGCTGATGCAAACTCCGTATAGCGTATAACTATGAAGAAGGGAATAGTTGGCATATATACACCACAAGGCCATAGCCAGACCTTCAATGTTTAATGTAACAGGAGATTGCAGTATGGTAAGTCACTGCGCTTTAAGGCTGCAGACCTTTACCCCGAGTGTTCCCTCTGGGGTTTCGGGTGCAATATATTACTCGATGTAAGATATGAGTTTAAAAGCTAACATTTTTATTTTTCAACATTAAAGGAGCTGATACAAACTTCGTGTACTGGATCTTCGTGTACTGGATTCGTGTATAATTTTGAGGTAATGAAGCGTCGCATCTATACGCCGCGCAAGAAATAGCTAGACATTTCACGTTCAATGAAACAGGAGAGTTCATAGGGGTAAGTCATAGCGCTTTAAAGCTGCAAACCTCTACCCCGAGTGGTTCGTTCCCTGGCGTAGACGTGTCTGATAGGTAACAGCATCGCTCGTCTCATCTTCCCTCTGAGGTTGCTGGCGCAGTATATGCCCCGATATAAGAATGATACCCGCAATTGAGGGTAAAAGCAAACAATTTTACTTTTCAACATATAAGAAGCTGATCAAAACTTCGTGTACCGGATTCGTGAATAACTATGAAGAAAAGAAGAGTTGTATCTGTTCGTCGCAAGAAATAATCGGAGCTTCCGTGTTCAATGAAACAGCTAGAGAGTTCAGTGGGGGGTAAATCACTGCGCTTAAAGCTGCAGACCTCTATCCCGAGTGGGTTCGTTCCCTGGCGTAGACGTGTCTGATAGGAATCAACACCTCTTGTCTCATCTTCCCTCTGAGGTTGCTGTCGCAGTAACTGCCCCGATATAAGAGTGATACCCGCAAGTGCGAGTAAAAGCACACATTTTTGCTTTTCAGCATTAAAGGAGCTGATAACAACTTCGTGTCCTGCATTAGTGTATAACTATGAAGGGACGAAGATTTGGCATGCACACGCCGCAATAAATAGCCAGACCTTCAATGTTCAATGAAACAGGAAAGTCCAGTGGGGTAAGTCACTGCGCTTAAAGCTGCAGACCTCTACTCCCCGAGGGATTCGCTTCATGGCGGAGGCGTGTCTGATTGATAGAAACATTATCCCTCATCTTATCTTTCCTCGGAAATTGCTGGCGCCGTATCGCCGATGTATTACTGATACCCGCACGTGAAAGTAAAAGCCAACGTTTGTATTTTTCAACATTAAAGAAGCTGATACAGACTTCGTGTCCTGCATTAGTGTATAACTGAGTTGCATGTATACGCCGCAAGACACAGCCAGACCGTCAATGTCCAGTGAAACATCACTACGGCCCGGAAAATTCAGTGGATGGATAAGACCTTGCGCATTAGAGCCGCATACCTTTGTTCCGTGTGGACAGTTAAAGGACAATTCATCCCCCTGTCTCATCTTTCTTTGAAGTTGTTTGTGTTCAATCTTAAAGGGAGTACATCAGGATTTTTCTAGAAATATCTTAAATTATAAAAATGTTCCAGTTCATGATAAAACACTTATATCCATCAAAATATGATGTTCAAACCATATTGTTAAGGTTTAAACTTTGAATACACCATATAGCTAGGACGGAATCGGGCATAACATGCTGAAATTAACCCTGGTGCGTAACCTAGGATAGCACGTATTACTGTACAGAATGAATTTCCTTGTAACTAAGGGGTCATTTTTAGGATCATTCATTATGTTTAGGAGCTTTAAAATAGAAAATATCATTATTTGTCAATTTTAAGTCGGACCCCTAGACCCCTTTGAAAAGCCTGATGTACTCCCTTTAAAGGGGCACACGGCAATCTTGATTTTTGCAATTAATACTATTACTTATTGGTTCAAAGTGTTCAAATTGTTATAGCATATTAATTGAAAACTCACACTTGCATTTGAATATACAAGACGTATTTAACAAAATTAATCGAGGTGCTATGTTTTAGGCTTGATACAAACCCCATGATTGCCGTATGTATCCCTGTAATGATCGTCGGTGATAGATCCGCATGTGATGTGTTAAAGGGATGTACTGCAATCTTGATATTTTAACGGCGGCCCGTTAGTTTTTCACATATCATAACCTGCATTTGTTCAATCATTAATAATAAGTATACTGATAGTATCAACCAAACTGGTTTCGCATTTTACTAACGTTTGATTTATAGTGCACCAATAATATATTCAATGCAGGAAGTTTTAAAGTCAAAATTATTATTGATTATATTGCTTATTTTAATGATGGACATACTTGCCTTGTGTTCCTTAAACGAAAGCATCAGTTGAATGATTCAAAGTCACAATAACAGTTGCTTTATAAATACAGGTGCTAGTTTTGATGATTGATACATAATTCGAGATTGCCGCGTGTCCCTTTAAAAGCGGAGGGCACTCCCAACCAGTATGTCACATACGTGCAAAGCCAGACATATACATCGATCATGTACAATGACAATATAATACATATGTTTCAAGTCGAACCTATGAATACGCAATTTTACATTCAGGACAATAAATTATGTAATGTTGTTCGCTCGTTTAAATTAAATGCAACTAAAACACATTATAATAGTTTAACGCGTATTGGTACACATTAGTATTTTTTCAAAATGTCTCCGGTCCCTTTAATATGCCTAAAGTGCGAATGCACCTCGGTGAACTCATTGTTCAGTTGCATTCGGCATGAAATCATGTAGCAGCAGGAAATAAACAACAACATGTCAATCAATATTGACAAAAGGTTGCATCTGACACATGTTGTAGTCTGTCTTGACACCTGTATTTTGACTGGCCTAACTGATTGGGGTTTTCTCTCTCAAATTCATGGAGCCTGTCAATTATGTTCAGTGGGCTGTCTTCACAGCACTTTTGGGTGCGGTGTTCTTTTTTAAAGGTGCGCTGGGCGTTTTAAAGGAACGCTGGGCGTTTTACACGGAACTATTGCGTACCACCGAACCACCCTCCAGTAGCGACAATGCATTAATACGCAGTAAACAGTCTAGCAAATAGTACGGAACCGACATACACATTCGATGATTGTACATGACATGGAAAGCCCGTTTGATCAGGTTTCTGATCAAAATCTAGTTATTATTATTATTATTATTATTATTATTATAGCAGCAACGTATGCTTATAATGCTGGCAAATACAACCGATACATGTGTGCCTGTGCTTGCTAAAGGATAACAAACTAGGATTTAATCTTCCTATCGATAAGGTATTTAGGAAGACATTGTTAGATGGAATACCTTTTCTGATTTCTTTATTATACATATTAACACAAATACAAATTAAATTGACGTGTAGGAAAACGAGATTCCACTAAAATGGGTGCTGTTTAATAAAATGCAGAGTTTTGGATTTAGTAATATGCATATGAACTACTGAACTTTAAATATATATTATTGCAGTTATGTTACAATATATGTATTAAACATATGCAAATGGATTGAATTGCAAGTCATTACAACATAAGTTACAGTTCGCTCCATTGTGGCTGGAAAATGAATGTGATTATCGTAATATGTGTAACAAAGAAAGCATTTTACTTCATGTTTACAATGAAATCTGATATCAGTATCAGTGAAAAACGGCAACAATGAACCAAACTGAGTGTATAACTCTTAAAGGGGGTACATCAGTATTTTTCTAAAGGAATACATACGCCTTAAAAAATCTAAAAAATTCCAATTCATGATACAATCGTAATATCACTCGAAATGTGGTGTAAGCGCATCGTTTTCTAGGTCTAAAAATTAAATTCATCATACATATTGAATGAAATCGGGCTCAAATTCCTTAAAATAACACAGGTGCGTAACCTATCATAGCATATATTACAGTGGACAATGCATTTTCTTTTAAATAATGGATCTTTTTAAGAATAATTCATTATGGTTTGACCCTTTACAATTGGACATATATGATTATTTGTCAGTTATAAGCAGGACCCAATACACCCTCATGAAAAGCCTGTTGTAACCCCTTTAATGATGAAAAGCCTGTTGTAAACCCTATAATGATGAAAAGCCTGTTGTAACCCCTATAATGATGAAAAGCCTGTTGTAACCCCTATAATGATGAAAAGCCTGTTGTAACCCCTATAATGATGAAAAGCCAGTTGTAAACCCTATAATGATGAAAAGCCTGTTGTAACCCCTATAATGATGAAAAGCCTGTTGTAACCCCTATAATGATGAAAAGCCAGTTGTAAACCCTATAATGATGAAAAGCCTGTTGTAACCCCTAAAGTGATGAAAAGCCTGTTGTAACCCCTATAATGATGAAAAGCCTGTTGTAACCCCTATAATGATGAAAAGCCTGTTGTAACCCCTATAATGATGAAAAGCCTGTTGTAACCCCTATAATGATGAAAAGCCTGTTGTAACCCCTATAATGATGAAAAACCTGTTGTAACCCCTATAATGATGAAAAGCCTGTTGTAACCCCTATAATGATGAAAAGCCTGTTGTAACCCCTATAATGATGAAAAGCCTGTTGTAACCCCTCTAATGATGAAAAGCCTGTTGTAACCCCTATAATGATGAAAAGCCTGTTGTAACCCCTATAATGATGAAAAGCCTGTTGTAACCCCTATAATGATGAAAAGCCTGTTGTAACCCCTATAATGATGAAAAGCCTGTTGTAACCCCTATAATGATGAAAAGCCTGTTGTAACCCCTATAATGATGAAAAGCCTGTTGTAACGCCTATAATGATGAAAAGCCTGTTGTAACCCCTATAATGATGAAAAGCATGTTGTAACCCCTATAATGATGAAAAGCCTGTTGTAACCCCTATAATGATGAAAAGCCTGTTGTAACCCCTATAATGATGAAAAGCCTGTTGTAACCCCTATAATGATGAAAAGCCTGTTGTAACCCCTATAATGATGAAAAGCCTGTTGTAATCCCTATAATGATGAAAAGCCTGTTGTAAACCCTATAATGATGAAGTGCTATTGTGTATGTTCATAGAAATGCATTATGTGTTCTATGATTATAATATTATACATACAGTCATGGTAGGGAATCTCGTGGTGAAAATAGTTCTGTAATACATCAGGCATTTGACAATATGATAAATTGTGAGCATCGAACTTTTAAGTTTGTTTTATAAGAAAAGCTGAAAGAGGACAGCTCTGCTCGACTGCTCTCTTTTCTAGTACGGAAAGACAGTAGTGGATAAAGATTCATGAACGGGACGTTGAATTTGGTATTACATAAGTTGCTATCTCTTGGATGAATACTAATATGTATATATAAATCTGGTGTTAACGCCTACGTCATATTTACCGCGCATGCGCAGACAATTTTAGAGACATTTTGAGGACGCCATTTTTATTGCAGCACAGTTCAATATCGTGAGCATTTCGATTGAGGATATTAAACGAATTGCATTAGAGCTCGTGAGTAACGGTTGTCCAAAAGTTCGCGACGAAAGGTAGGTACGTGTATATGTTGTGAGTTTTGAGATGATGTATTGGTTAAATGTATTTTTGTCTCAAGCGCTCTCGACTGCTCTCGACTGCCTGTGGTCAGTCACGGTCGACTGACTGTCAGTCGTGATGAAAATGCAGAATGTGTGTGTACAGTTTTGAAAATCTGGTTATACTTGGACGGTTTAGGGGAGTGGTTGGTGTGTGTATGAAGAATTATTTTACCAATGTGATGTATAAACGTGTGATCTAGGCCAACTGATGTTGTTGTTTTTTGTGTGAGTACGCATGCGCGTCAAGTGATTTTGTCAGTTTAGGAAGCCGGCATTGTTTTTGTCGTGTTTGAGGAAGTATTCAAGGCTGTTTCAGTTGAGGTGAAAGGTAATTAATCAGATGTGATATTCTGTTATTGTGACGATTGTAAATTTAGTAATGCGACGAGAATTACCTGTGAAGATTGTTTGTTGTGTTAGTTGTATGCGAGTGCGCATGCGTCGAGTAAGTAGGGTTTGTTTGTTGTGGAAGATCTGTCACTCACGTTTGTTTTGGAAGCCATCTTGGAAGCTGCAGTGCTTTTGTATCATATGGTTGTATTCGAGGAAGTGTTAAAGAAGATTTCACTTGATTGTAAGTAGATGTGGAATTGGTAAGGAAAATATATATGCATTTGAGAAATGGCTGTGAAATATTTAAGCTTGCTAGGCTAGTGCATAACATTTTCGAAGTATTCGGATATGCACAGACCTGTACGTATTTTGTCTTGTGCACTGCAATAGCAGCAATTGGACAGGGAACAAGAATTTTCCTTTATCCACTTGTTGCGTGTCAGACTGGAAAAATAACCCAAAGCTGAGAATGTTGGGCTGCTGTTAATGTCTATAAAGGGGGTATAATTATATCAAATATTCTCTCCTTTCAGCAGGCCTCGTAAGATACCTAGCAGTGTTGGTGAAGCCTGTTGAATTTGTTGAAAAAAGCGGTTCCCTCCAGCGAGAACTTGTTGAAACCGTGCCACCTGACTTCGGTACGTTGCAAGTGATTCAATTTTGTTGCTTATATATATATATTTCATGTGTTCATGTTGTTTTGCCTCTTTGTGTGCCAGGGGCACAAATTAGCAGTCGGCCGTGGCGAGTAAAAAATGGTCTGGGCGGCCAAAATTTGAATTCCATGCGGCCATGTGGCAATCAAACATATTCAATAAAAGGAAAATGAAAATGGGTAATCATTG